>JAPDSC010105405.1:0-58859 GCA_026290005.1 Latrodectus geometricus | reverse complement strand
ATTAGAAAACATTTTGTTTCGAACAAATAGTACATGCTTAAAGATATAGTAACATTTCAAGCAATCTGATCAAAACACATTTTCTAATTATCGATGTTTGCAAAACTTAAAAGGAAATTTTAGCATGACCCATAGCTACTCTTTAGTAGCTATGGGTCATGCTAAAATCTTGTCCATACGAGAGGGTGAGTTTTTAAATAGTCTGTAAACAGCACTCCCTATAACCTTAACTTCTGGAAACTAAAAACTTCTATGGCCGTAAGCGTTGTGTAAAATGTATAGGCTACAGCTTCCAACACTTACAATATTTGAATACTGTTCACTTTTTAAAATATCAGCCATTTCAATGAAAGCAGACACAGTTCACATTTGGATCTTCTATTGATAATTGGAGTAATTCATTTGTTCATAGTTCTAAGCACTTTTCATCCACTTTTAAAATATCTCCAGTTAAGTGATCTAAAAATTCTAATTAATAATGGGAAATTTCGACCAAAAATCATTATCCCAAAATCTTACCTGGCAGGCTAATTCTTTTTCCTGCAGATGATCATTTAAAATTTCGCTAGAGAAACACATAATTACTTACATTCTTTTATTTCAATAAGTTGGAAAAATAAAATGTAGTTACAAAAACTGTTAAATAAGCACTTTTTTTCAGCACAACTTAACTGCTTTAACATAACACTATCTGGAAGCATTGCTTGAAAGAGAATTTATATTGCTACTAGAGCTGTAGTTGAATCCACTGTTTAAAACTTTTTTTTTACCAAAAAAGGTATAGCAGTGAAGGTAGAAAGTATATTTTAACTCAAAAATTTTATATTTTAATATTTAGTGGATTTTATAAAATATAAAGAAAATTGAAATAAAAAAAGAATAAATCCTCAGTTTCATTTCACTGCATGACAATCTTATTATTTCACTTCAAACACATAAATTTTAATATTACATCCATACTCGCTACACTGAATCATCATGAAGCTATCTATAGTGAGTGAACTGGATTTTGTGGTGCAAGGTCCAAAAAGGACAAGCTGCGCCACACAAGCTCTCAGGAGTGAAAACTAGCTTTTATTCTAATTAATCTTAAAATTTCCTTTATTTTGTAAGGCAAATTTCGTCTCTCAACTAATTGAGATAAGAAATAATGACATTTTAGTTTTTCTTTACCTAATTTACTGAAAAATAAATCTTGTTAAAAATTTTAACTTAATTTTATTAATCAAAAGTAAAAGTTAGAAATTATTTTAATCTATTTGAAATGTTAATAGGGAATAAAATAAGATGTAAGGACTACACAAAAAACGTATAAGAATATTAAAATTTTATATTTGACATTTGAACTGAAATTTTAATTTTAACATGATGTAAAACACTTACAAAATGATATTTTTCCCGGACCAATCAATGAAAATGTGACAAAATATTCATTTATAATATGCATTCAAAGTAATAAATATTCAAAGAGACTAAGGCTTTATTCAGATCAAATTTTGATACATATTCAATAAACAAACAATAAACTATGAAAAAAACAATACAAATGTAAATGTTCAAAATATTACACAAACGAAATCTGTGGCATGTCACATTAATCAACCCATATTTTATAGGATTTTTCAATTTTTTTTGTCTTTTTCATTATAGATTATGGTATTCACGTGGGTTTTTTATAATTTTCAATTTTTTTTTAATATTTTTTAAGTTTTTATTAACTACAGTTGTATGTAAAAATAAAGTATTAAGCTTCTTTTTTCATGCCTCCAGCACCCATTGTTTCCTTTGCATGGTGGGCTTGAAGTACAGCAACAGCTTCCTCAACCTTTAAAAAAGAAATTACATTGTATTAACATAAGAAATATTTGTTATATCTTATTTCTAATGTAAATTAAAAATAAACCAAACCAAACCAAAATAAATTAAAAATAAGATTTTTAATTTAAATCTAGGAAGCTTAAGACAACATCACATAATGCAAATGTTGAATATTTGTACAAAAGAAAACTCCTTTCTAAAATGCTTCATTAGTTTTAAGAAAAACAAGATAATATAATTAAAAAAATTATACAATACTTTTATAAATATATATAAAATAATCAAATCAACAATAAAATTTAAAGTTTAAAAAAGTTAGTTACTTTAGCTTTCAATGATTCATGATGTTCCAACATGTGTAGTAATTCTGAATTATCAATTTCCAATAACATGCCAGTAATTTTACCAGCCAAATCAGGATACCAACGATGAATTACTGGGAAGAGACGCTCTCCCAACATTTGCTTTTGCTCTTGAGGAGTGGCTTCAGCTAACATTGAGGCAGTTAATGGTTCTTGACCCTGGATGTGAACAGCTTGCTGAGCCACAGCTTGTTGAGTAACAGCCTGAGGTACTGTTTGTGGCTGAGGAGGATTTCGCATATTAGAAGTATACTTGTAAGCTGGTCGTCCTTGATTGACACTTGCAGCAGGTACACCAGCAGGCCTTGCAGTACCAACTCCTGTTGTGCCCATTGAAGCAACTCTTGTCCCAGAAGCAGCTGCTGCAGCTGCAGCAGCATTAGGTTGCTGACCAGTAATTGGTCGAGCTGTCATACTAGCTCTCATTCCAGGATTCTGAGAAGCTGCCACAGCAGGACGTGCTGCAGCTCTAGCAAATGGCGCTGCTGACTGCATTGCCTGGAAAGCTGAATGCATTTAAAATTAGTATTCAATAAAAGTATAAGCTTTGTCATTTCAAGTAAGGTAACTGTAAAAAATAAACATAAGAATACATATAATACATAAAAAATCAAATTGCTAAAAGATAACTTAAAATTTTATTCAATACATTATAATAAAATGCTCTTTGTTCTTTATTTGTTAAAAGAGACAGAAATTTTATCTATAGTACTTTATATGATAATTATCAAAATATTTAAAATAGTAATTGTAAAATTTTCTATCTAATTATTTTATATTCAAATGATTAAAATGAGCAAAATACAATACAAATGTATTCCTTCCAGAAATGCATATTTGTTCATTTGAAAAATTTAAATAGTTTAAAACAATGTTTAGATGGTTAATTAACAAGATTAATGTTTTTAACCATCTAAACCTTTTGCTGAATGTCTAATTTAGCAGGATAGCTGTATTCTAAACCATTGAATATCCATGCTTAAGATGAAGTTTGTCTCTATTTCTCAATAGCTCTTTTTTGCACAAAGGCGACTGAGTACTATGATTGAAAGTGGATTCTGAGCCATTACAAACACCCAAGACTGAGGTGGTATTAGAATGCCTGAACTGTTGAACTAAAGGCAAGACGACACTTAAGATGAGGTTTGAACCAGTGAACTGAACCAAGAGCCAGGTTATCAACTATTCAGATATTAGCTCAGCCTGTAATTTTTCATGTAAACCAACCATTCATTATTCATAAGGTTGTTGTAAATTACTTTAATCACATTTCTAAAGATAGAACTGAAAGCTGATATAAAATTTTTGACAGATATTTTACATTGTAATAGTTTTTTCCATTCATTTGTATTTCAAATGAGAAATGTGAAAAGTGATTTCTTGATCATTAATCATAAAATAAATGATAGAACTTGGACAATAAAGAGTACTTTGAGTTAAAATTTTGAAATTTTTACTATAGCAGTAAAAATTATCACTAAAATATAGAAAAACTTAAAATTTACTTAGCATTTGATTTTTAAACTTTCATAGAAGCATTTGAGACAACAAAAATTAATCTCAACCATTAGATTAAATTTTTTTTTCTCTTTTTTAGATGAAATATCATTAATATTAATGAAGAACTGTTGGAGATGTTACATAAATATTAAATATGTTAGTATATTCATCAATTATTTCTCCTGTTATAAAACTAAAATTTAGAAAATACAAGTACTTCACCAATTAATGAAAGAAAGCATATCATTCGGCAGCAAGTAGCTTTCTGAAGAAAAAGAAAAGTTACTGGAGGTATATTATGACTGCAAATAAAAATTTATGTGGGTCAATAAATATACAATGAAGGATATTATTGAAAGAATTCCTAAGATATGAATTATTATGAAATGTATAAAGATTTCCTCATCAGACAATCTATTTTCTCTTAAAATGAAATAAATGCAACTCAATGCATAGATATGGACAGTGCATAAGACAGCCTAATAACCAAAGTAAAATTAAACATTTGAACATACCTTGCTTGACTTATTGTCAATAGTGGGTCATATTTATTTGCATGTTATTACAGAGAAAACCTACATAACTTCAAAAACAGCCATCATTACAGACACACACCATCCAGAAGAAAAATTTCACTTTAAGGCTCTACTCGAAAGAACTTGATTGGACAACCATAATTTGACATTTATAATGGGCAGACTAACCAAAAGCTTTAAGGCTTTTATAAGCACCCATAAGTATTACAAGGTATTTTTAAAAATTGAAATCCTACTCATAGATTTCGATGAATCAAATGTTGTAAAATAAAACATAATAAATTTATCCTTTAAGCTATTATAACTATTAAATAGATATGAAGTTCTATTGCAACATTTAACTACATGCAGCCATGTCAATAACAAGCCAAACAATCTGGAATGAATTGCTTCAATCCATTTATTTCAGGGAAGTTTAAAGTTTTATGATTCAGAGATGTATTTTAATGGACTGCAAAAGGCACTAATGAAAGATGTGCAACTCTCTTTAAATAGCATTTTTTAAACTTAACTTTTACAAGTTCTTAAAATTTACCTGAGTTACTATAACCTAAGATAAATAAATACTTTGTATTTTACTTTCTTTAAAAATATTCATAAGACATTACTGAATTATAACGAAATGTTATTCTTTAAAGTTGTAATCCTTACTTTAAATCACTAGAATAATTATCTATTTCAGAAACAAAAGATTATTTTAATATCAAAATAAGTAATTTAAAGATTTCAATCTAAATAGTATATTCAAAATTTTTGCAAAAAAGGGGAAGCTTCAAGGACTTAAATTAATAAAACAAACAACTGCACGATACTTAGTTTACTTTCAAATCAGAATAATGCAATTCAACTAACCTAATAGAAAAATAACTAAGAATAATAAAATTTATGAAAAAAAAATAGACTATGGAAATTAATTAAATAAACATGTCAGAAATTAATAATTAGTAAAAAGTTTTCAAATGCACACATTGTAAATATAAAGCTATAAATTACCAGCTGCAGGTTGCGTTCCAGGTCTCATCTGAGGATTTGTAGGCCATCGAGGTGTTGCACGCATTTGAGCCATTTGTGGGTAAAAGCCTCGTTGAGCTTGGGCCATAGTTGGTACAAAATAGCCAGTACTGTTAGGATTAAACATCTGACCAAGCTAATAATAAATAAAATTGAAATGTGAAAAATATAATATAGTTTAGGAAAGATTATTATATGTGAAATATATAAACACAGAAGCAAGATAGAAACAAAGCAGGAAAACGTTTTCTGAATGCCAGAATTAACTTAATAAAATCAATTCTTTGGATCTTAATTGTCACCTTTAGACATTTATGAAGCATCATATTAAAGAGACTATGAAAATTAAGATATTCAAATTTATATTAATAATTATTATCATATTAAAATACAAATAACATAAAATTTCAATATGCATCATTACTAGAAATTGCAATCACAAAACTTAAAAAATAATGCTGATCTTTTTTATAAAACCATGACACTGATTATGTGTACATAATTTATTAATAAAAACACTTAATTATAAAACCATAAACTATATTTCAACAAAAAATTACACCAAACAGAAATTTAATGATTGCACTGACTGAGTTATTGCAGAAGTTCACATTATAATTTATTTTTAATGCAAGCTGATTAAAAATTCCTTATTACAATTCATAACAATTAAATTATAAACATTCAAATTTTTGAAACATTATTTTTCTGGACTCATTAAAGAACAAAACATACATACATTCACAGAAAAATTTTTGCTTAGGAAACCAACATATTGTCATTAATAAATACATATTATACTAAAAACAATTTTAAAAATATTTAGCTATTTAATTCAATTTATATTAATAAATATAACAAAACTTTAAATAATATAGCCTCAATTAATTGCACTTCCAATACTGAAGTACAATAAAGGTTTCAAAAATTAAAATATATAAGAAAATTTTTAATCTTTAGTAATCTAAATCATCAATAAAAATAAATTTAAGAAAGGTGAAAATCTTTAATCAAAATTAATGAGACTTTTTAAAACAAATATGCAGATACTCGTTTTAAAAGCCATTTATATATACATGTTTGTGTATACATAATATGTAGAATATGTATATATTTACAATATAGTATATTCTATATTGTAATATATTGCAATATAGTATACATATACATACATACAAGGTGATTTTAAATTGTTTTTACAAATTAAGAATGGTGATAGTACACAAACAGATAAGCAATAATTAACTTAGGAACATAGGGTCTCATTCCACTGTCAGTCTGAGAAGCAGAAAAGAATATTAGAGAATTCCCATCTGGGAATTCTCTAATATTCTTTTCTGGGATTCTTTAATATTCTTTTGGGAAAGCAAATACTAAAATATGCAGTTATATTTAAACTTGCAGCAAGAATTAAAATATTAGCAATGCCTGTTTTAGCACAGCTGTCACCAGCATAGGAACAATCGACACAGCCCCTTAAACATTCTTGGTATTGTTTTAATTCCATGGATGAAACTATTCTCATTCCAAGATCTTCAGCTGAGTTTACAGCAGATTTCATGTGCCCAAGAAAACTTACACTAGGCTAATGTCCAGCGAACAAGTCTAAGGCACAGGTTCACCATATCTGACCCATCATGAAGGATTTGGCATTTAAGAAGTGTCAGACAGTGATGGAAAATGAGCCAAGGTTTCATAATGTATAAACACTGCAAAAAAAAACTGGATAACATTTCTAGGACACTGTGGTATGTTATGACAATCAAATGATCTGGCATGATATGGACTACCAAGTATTCAACAATGCCTGCCCAATTCGAGTTATGAAGGGTAGTGCAATAAGGCTAATGTCAGACCAAATGTATGGATTGCACACATTAAAAATATTTTCTCAGCTGAATGTTGTCTCAACTAAATAATATTAATGCAGGGAATTGACGATTGTTAAACATTCATTGCACAAAGACTGCAAACTGGAATAATCATCTTTAGGATTATTCTTGCAGTGTAGATTTTCTGACAATCATGGGAGTGTATACACTATTAGCTGAGAAATACTTATTTTGTATGCCACCACTCACATATTTGTAGAAGCTCATTATGACATTTTTGCCTTTTGCAAGCATCCCACATTGTTGTGTGAGATGGAAAACGAACATATTTCTCTCATTCACAGAACTTGGGAAAAGATAGGATGAATTGGAAAACAAGGAGTTGAAAATTATCATTCGTACAATCTTTGAGCTTCACATCCATTCCTTTTTGCTTCACCATGTGAAGTTCATATCTGACAATTTCTCATGGCACTCTACCATGGCATTCATGAAAAATTTCAAATACTATCAAGATATTTGAAGAGATGGCATTCTGTCATTTTTAAAACATAACATTTGTTCTAATTGGCTTTTTCCAGTACTAACTAAAGCAAAATGCTGCTTTTCAGTGGAAATCTGCAAATGGTAAATTCTTGATATTAAGAAGTATATTACAGAAGCAGACAAGGGTTCTTATTACCTAGACAAGGGCTCTTATTACTTGCTCACATAATATCCACTAGTAAAATTAGGCAAGACAACATACAAAAACATTGAACATCTAGTGTGTATGACATAATCGAGCCCATATCAATATACATAGTCAAATCACATTAATGTGACCACTTATCAAACCATCTTTAGCACAGAAGACTGCAGCAACATGTACAGAAAGAGTCAATAAGATGTTCAATGGGGTTTTGAGCCATGCTGGTTCTAGTGTTCTTCGTCATCACTAGATTGAGTGACCAAGGCTTTATGCCGCAAACAACTCTATCGAGATGGTCTCAAATTTTTTATTGGGTTTAAGTCATAATGTTTGTTATCAGGGAGAGAACAATAAACTCATTCGTGTGTTCTTTAATCATGCACATACATTGCCAGCTGAATGAAATCACATATTTTCCAGCTGATAGTTGGTTGGTTGGGTTTTGTGGCGCAAGGTCCAAAAAGGACAAGCTGCGCCAATTTTCCTGCAGATAGATGCCAACTTAAAGTGGAAAAACGATGTGCATAACGGGATAGATATGGTACACAAGAGACAGTAGCATATTATGCCTTCCACAATGATGAATGAATGCAAAGAATACCAGTAAAACATTCCTTAGACCATAATGCTCCAATCTTTAGCAGGGCTGTTTTGGCAATGGCTGTAAGGTGTAGTTTGCTTGCAGAGATTTCACATCATATACACCAATCTCCATCTGTCCAGTACAGCATAAAATATTATTCATTAGAAAATGCTACCTGTCCCCACTCAGAGGATATCTAGTAGTGGTATTTGAATACCGATTCCAGTCTTCATTACTGATGAGCAGAAATGAGCAAAGGTGTACGAACCAAGAGTCAGCTTTAGATGCCCAGATGCAACATTTCTTGAACAGTAGTTTGGGAGATGCTGTAGATAGACCCTTGATACATCTGGACAAACAGTTGCTACATAGAATCAACTGTAACATGTCCATTCACCCACACATCTCCACAGTCATTGTTCCCCTTTTCATCTAAGGCTTTTGGTACACCATATTTCCTAAACCACCAATTTAGGGCAGTCCCATTTTACCATGCACTATACAATTTTATACCCTGGCTGCACATGAGCACAAACAAATGTAGCCATTCAGAAATGCTTTCACCCTTGTCTGAAAGCCAATGATCATGTCTTTTTGGACTTCAGATAAATCCCTCCATTTCTGCATTATGCCAACAATTGCAATGCACTTTTACACACCCTTGATACAGGCAACTGAACTGCGATGCCTTTTGTAATTAGTTATTTAACATAGATGTAGAAAGTAAATGTTGGTTACATTAATGTGACTAGACTGTGTAGAGTGCACAGACACAGAAAATGGAAAGCATTTTTAATCCACCTTCACAATTTAGGCCTCTCATCCTTGATTGATATGCTTCTATTTCTATATTCTACTGAGTTGAATGTGACACAAATTAAATTGTCCTACAATAATTATTGCTCACCTAGTTGGGTGAACTAATTTGTAAACCCTATATGTAAACATATATATACATATTATACAACATAAATCATTTTGTTTCCTAAGATTTTACTTAAATACACATGTAGCATACATTTCACAATCCCTAACCAATCATGATCACGAAATTGGAATGAAAGCTTTATAACTTCAAATTAAACAATCCAATTTTACAGCTTGGCCTTGAAGACTTACATTTCATCCAAACACTGCCCAAATACAAGCAAGCTGCAAGAATTGGTAGCTAGGCATATGGATATTTATTGTATTATAAGAGGCAACATACATATTCAAAGTAAGTACACTTTAATTAATTAAATTATATGCATCACAAGAGAATTTTTTCATAAAGAAATTAGGTACGGAATTTTTTTTTTATTTAATTATTAAATTACTAACAGTGACTGATTTGTAAGAACTTTATGAAAATTGTTCATTATTGAATTCTTAATTGTAATTGCACCCTTCTGGATACCTTTAATTACAAAAATATTTTCAATATTTGCAGGAAGGAAAGTTGCATTATTTCGTTAATTTGAAGTTACAGTAGTAGTAAATCAAATTTTATAATTAACAATCACAGTTATATATTTACTATTTCTGAATTAATGGATTGTTTAAAAATAATGCATTCTTTTTGTAATTAAGATCTATAAGACTAGAATTTTATAAAACTTGCTAAATCTGTGTTTTTATTTGAAAAATAACTAATTAAAAAACATTCAATCTCTAAAATAAATTTTCTATTATCCAATTCTAGTTTATATATATATTCAATTAAAAAAAATTGGTTTTGATTTTATTATACAATTTAGGTATGGTGAAAGTTCTAAAAGATGCTGGTGGAGGATACTGGGTATTGAATACTCTAGAACATAATGATTCAATTATATTTCTGTTGAATAATTGTAGGAACAAAGAGGGGTATATGATTAACTTTATATTTGTAATATAACCCCTGGTTGGATAAATCCTGCCACATCAATTGGTACATTGTCTTCTCGGAAAAATTCAACTTGCAAAAAACATTTCCATCATAGGATGGACCTATTCAGCAAAAAATTTTTATATACTTCTCCCTAATGACTCTTTCAAGGCTATGATTGCCCCAGAAGAAAACAAAGAGAGATATGCTTCTTGCTTGACAGCCCGAAAGAAATTCTGAATTTCTCTATGACACACAAGTAACATTTCATGTGATAGCCTTTCGAAATTAAAAAAATAATAAATACATCACAAGAGAATAAGTTACATAAGGGTAATGCACATACATTTTAAACTAAAATTTTTGAAAGGAAAGTTTAGATAGTATTTTGGAACCACTACATTTGAATAAATTTGGCGATTTAAGAATATTAACCTTCATTTTTTTCACGCACAGCTCATTTTTGGTCATCTGCTGGGAAAATAGAACATAACATACTTCAACTTTCTTTTCATGAATCAAATATATGCATTCAATGTTTTAATTCTACTACTAATGGAAGTCTTGTAGGTTTTTACAACCAGTTCTGTTACGCACTTTATCCTGAAATATATTCCATACATTGCTTTTAAAAAAATTTGCTTCCAAACTAATATGAAAAAGCAATATTTATTTGAAGAGGAATACATCTGAAGAGTAATTGAAATAATTAATGAAATCGATGTAAATAATTCATTTCCTTAAGAGCTAGTTAGAGATAAGTTAATTAGATAATATGAATATAAAATCACATTTTATATTTGAACTTAATGCAAACTTTTTTTTCTATACTTCATTTCCATTTTCAAATTTTTATCTTTAACTTTGTCCTTTTTGTAAAGTTTTCAACATTTCTAATTAAAAACTTATAAATTTTAGAAGTTTAAAATTCAAAAATAATTTAAGCAGTGCTTTTTTAAATATTTTACATGCATAAAGTTTTCTTAACATATGTAAACTGAAGAAAAAAATATTAAAACAAAGATACATTTTAAATCTTTTACAGTAAGTCCACATAAAAAAAGATTTATGCAATATCAAATATACCTGCATTCGCATTCCAGCCATTCGCTGCATATATTGCGAAGCCAAATGTGCTTTTCGATCTTCTTTGCGTTGGGCCAAAGCAACATATAATGGTTTAGAAACAACAATTCTGCCATTCATTTCAGTTACTGCTTTAGTTGCTTCTTCTGGAGAACTGAAGCAGACAAAGCCAAATCCCTTGGAACGTCCATTTCCATCTGTCATAACCTGCGTAAAGACAAAAAAAGATAATTTGCAATCAGTCATTTGCGAGCAAAGTCAATGTTTTCTTCACTTAAAGAATTAGACAAAATTCAGTTAATATTAGGTGTTAAACTACATATTTAAATTAAGACAAGTAATGGTTTTGTTCGATTTGTTTATCGCTCAATGGTTATTTTTTGCGCATGTGGACTAATAAGACTGTGACCTATGATTTAAAGTGGATTCCAAGCCACTACAAACACCCAAGACCAAGATGGAATTCAATCTCATTAACTGTTGAACTAAAGCCAAGAGTGCTAACCATTCACCTGCCAACTCAGCTAAGATAAGTGATGAGAACTAGTCTTAGAATACGCATTTTTACAACAAAAACACAAACAAGAAATGAAATTAAGTACATATTTGAAAAGGTTATGAAACATTTTAAAAGAAATGTGAAGAGCTCATTTCTTTAACCCTTTCGCGACGGGCAGAGCTTACGCACGTTTATCACGGAGGCTGGCAATGTCTGATGCGAGCTCTGTCCAGGGCCGGGAGCTTTTTTGCTATTAAGCCTAAATCCATGAAATTTCTGAAGTATCAACGCCAGATTCTTTATGATCAGAATATATCATAGTACTACTATTAGAATCTGTTTCAGAATCAATATCTGAAATATTTTGCATCATTTTTGCTATTTTATGCTATCATTTTCGGCGCTTCGATATTTCAACTGTAAAAACAGAAAGAATTCACGCCTAACAAGATCTAATTATTTTCTTAAACTGAACTGCAAACCGAAATACCCAATACTTTAGCGAAAATAAAACTTCTCTACTTACAATAAACTACCATGTGCAAATTTAAAGAGATGTCATAAAGCTCGCCATTTGGAAACATATATTTCCCCTTTTGTTTATCTAATCAAAAACACGTGTATGTGACTCATGCTTCTCTCATTTAAAATAATATTTTTCAAATATACATATTTGATGGAGCATCAAAAATTGATTGTACAATAGAAGACACATACAGAAAAAGGGATAAATCTGAAACAGAGATATATAATTACAATTATATATATATATTTATATATATATATTATTACAGCATCTACACAGACCTATCTTCCTATCAAGAAAATAAAAAATACTTGATTACCCTCATTTGTAATGTTCTGACTTACACACTTTTATTGACTTTGACCAATATAGAAAAGTATTTTAGGTAGTCTTAGGCAGGTATTTAGTATTTTCTGAAAACCTGTTTTGCTAAGTATTGTTAATGAGATTCAAGAAAATGAACAGATCTGGAAGGCATTATAATGAATAATAGCTAACTTTTACAGAGCTAGATGTTGCTCTTTACATTAAAATTTGTTTCATTGTAAACAATTTTATATTATAACAATTTTGTTATATGTAAAGGATAATTACATACAAAAAGAAACTCTTTCACGTTGATCAAATAATGCAATGAATAGTAGAAGACAAACTTCTATGAAGAAATGGAGTGAAAGGAGATTGTTTTGTGATCAAAACTAAGAAATAGAGTGATTACTAGACAAGTTGGTTTGAAACTCCATGTCCAGTAGATCTAATATATTGAGCTAAAATAATGATATTAATAACCTCATTTACTAATACCAAATGAAACTTAAAAAAGTTTAAATCAAAACTACATAAAAAATAACAAATAACACTTTTTTTTAAGACAGAAGGTTTTTACTCAAGAACGTGGCCCACAAAAGTTAACAAGCTCAGCTTATTAGTTAAATTTAATGATAATTACTTTTTAAAAAATAGTTAAAAAAAACATTAACAGGGGTAGGAGTACTGAAATTTTTTATTCAGGACAATATTTTCAAGAAATATCAGGACATTTTTCAGGACATATGTCAATAATTAAACAAAAACAATGCTACTTTTTTTTTTTAAATGCTTTATGTTACAGTAAATATATAACTAATAATGTTCATTTTGAACTGGATGCATTAGCATTTAATTCCGATAATTTAATACTGCTCTTTTTCAACTAATCATTCACAGATGCAGTCTCTGAATTAGCAGCAGATAGCATCATTTGTCCAACTTTCAAATCACTCATCATCACTAATAGCACATACTATTTTTTTTTTTTAATTTGCATCATCCAAAAGTTTTTGCTGCACACTTATTATTAAGCAAATTTTTCTTTTCTTTCTTAAGTTCATAAATTTTTTAACAAGTGCGATTTTTTAAACTTTTTTTCACAAGTGCCTTTTATGTCTTCCTCCTCCTTTCTTTTCTTCTTTAATTGTGTTGCATCTTTTGATTTTTGCATGTATGATGCATATTCTGCATGAGGTTTTTGAATATAATGCATCATTTCTTTGGTATATTGAATGGTGGAAATAGAATTGCCATGCATTCCAATAACATCATGACAAATGAGTAAACTTTGAACTGTTAATTCCGATAAAAAAGCTCTCTCATTTGTTACAACAGAATTGTTAGTCAAAAAACCTCTTTTTGGTTGTGAATTTACTTCTTTTTGGTTGTGAATCTACTTTTTGGTTGTGAATTTAATAACGACAGACATGCTTTAACTCTAGAAAGAGTAAAATATTTTATATAACCACCAGCATCTTTTATATTAAAAACAACATTCCAATATTTACAGATATTTTGATCATTACCATAATCCTTCATAAGCAAAGTCGCATCTTCACACATGTAAAGGATTCACTTTTCATTCATCTTATCAAAGTCTGAAGAAGTTTTATTCACATGAGGAATATGTTGAATTAATCAGCTAAATGAGTTCCTAGACTTTTCCCTCTTTCTATTATAAGGAGACAAACACTGGAAATCTTAGAGTAAAGGATTTGTTATAGGAAGTTTTTGAAGCAAATGCTTAAAAGTTGCTATGTAGCAACTTCTGACACTTTGTAGGAATGTTGTTTAATCCGTAAGCTTTTCCCATATTGCTGTTGCACCATGACCTATTTCAACCTTTTTTAAAGTTTAACCAATTTTTACCTGAATCATCATTAATTTATAGCAACTTCACTCCATTTTTTTTTCACAGATTTCTTCTGGATTTAAAAATTTAAACATGATACTGAGAACAAGTTCATTTAACTTACTGTACATCACATGTACTAAAGTTTCGACTTCTTGCATGAACAAGCACTTGTCTAAAACCATATTTAAAACACTGAATTTGTTTTTGCATACAAATCATTCCGCTGAATGAACATTGTCGACACTTCGGCACCATGTATTAATTAGACACTTATTCCCATCTTGCAGTTCCAATCATTTATCGGAAAATTTAATTTTCCTTGAAATTTTTAAAAAGAAAATTGTTTTCAAAAAACAAATTCTAAACTTGCTAATAATCGTTCTTCAAAACACCAATAAAAATCGTTCAAAATGGCGCATTAAGCATTTCACGCATGCGCATAAACGTAGGCAAATAATTCTCACAATTTCGCCATCATTATAAATAGTTGTAGAAATAGTAAAAATAGAATCTTTTGACTGTTGAGGAAGAAAATAGAATTTAATGGTTAACCCAAACCTAAATTTTTCTGATGTGAGATATTCGTGACCAATGGCCGAATATGAGGCGGAGACGAATGTTTGGCAACCTTATTTCATGTTTGAGAGAGAACAAAAAAGGGGAAAAGAATTTCTCTTTTTGCATAGAAAGCAGTTGAATGTTCCACTGAAAGAAAAACTATATTCCACCAAAATAAAAATTTACTACTGAATAATATAAAATTATTAATTAAAATTAAACTTTCAAAGGAATATAATAAAAAATTAAGGAATTCCAAGATTTTCGCAAAATAAGGACATTTCAGGACGTTTTTTAAAAAATCAGGAATTAAAGGAATATCAGGACAACTCTGAGCCCTGCATTAAAAAAGTTCAGAAATTTATGTGTTTACATAACTACATACCTGCATATGTAAAATTACAAAAAATATTTAAGTTTTTCTTTTTAAAGTCAAGTCATTTTCATGCTTTGTCACAAATTTCATTATTTTAAAATCCTAATTTATAATAAAAATTTGTGATTTTTAGAAAAAATATTTATTTCAAATGTTAATATTGTTAAATAATTTACATTAAAAAGCAAGAATAATGACTACAGATAAATTTTACACAATTAAATATTAATGGAAAAATACTACTCTAGCTATTTTATTCATTTTTTTAAGTTCTTACACAAATTGTTTTTAATTTTTAAATGGTTTCTTTTTTACTTTTATGTGTAAAAATAAAAAAAAATATTTTTATGTGTAAACATATTTAATTTTATGTGTAAAAAGAAACAAAGTTATTTTAACAATTTTAATTAACTAATTTTTTTTTAAAACAGAAGTGATGACTAAACATTGAATAACCAATTATATTTAAAGAAATAAAGAATGATTTAAAAGATTATGAGCCAATTAAATAATGAATGATGTCCTTAAAAGATCATAAGAATATTCAATGAGTTTTGATGCAGCACTATTTAAACCATGAGGTATTAATTTACACTGTGTATTACCGAGGTTAAGAAAACATAACTGCGTCCCAAATTTAAGTCTTTGCCATTTCCATGTGCGATAGAATATGAGAGGATAGAAGCTATTTTTGCAAACTAAAATTATCTGCTCTGATAGTCAAACAGCATTACTGGCTTTGCAAGTCTAGTTTAACATCTGTTCTTGTCTTCAAATGCAACCTTACTCAGTGCAACTTAGCAAAGTAATAATTTCCATTCCTAAATGTGGATACGTGGGCAATGGTGTTCATTATCCATATTTAGGCAATGAATTAGCTGATAAATTGGATCAACTACCAATATCCTGGTCTTGAATAAGTGCCAAGTATTTCAAAAGAACTGATCAGAAGTGTTCTTTTTTTTATCTCATAAGGAAACAAGTTTTTGAGCTTGTATAACACTAATGATCAAAAAGAGCTACTGAAACTCAATAGAAGCAGTTTAAAGACAGCAGTGGAACTGCCACCTTAAGAGATCTCACTATAATGGGAGTAATATTGCATTGCACGGGTTGTCAATATATGGGGAAACTTCCATTACATATCCTATGTGAATATGAAACCTTTTCTATGCAAAAAAATCAGGACTGAATCAGCATTTTATATCCTGTTAAATGTTTACTGAATTTTACAGATCTAAATACTGGTCTTTTTACCTACAGGCCTCTTTTAGGGCATAGTAGACCTTTAGTCGCAATGCTGTTTTCTTAGAACCACGCCATCCTAAATCCAAGGTACAGTTTAAAGTAGCATATACATTATATACTAAGTAGAATTAGTATTTATAATTGAAAATTTTAATTTTGAGATACAGAAAAAAATGGCTTTCAAAATTTTATATATTATCATTTTATTAAAACAGGTGTATGTAAAAGAAATTCTCACAGTGTATATAATTTTAACAGTAAGTTTAAATACAAACAACAAATTTAAGAAAACATAGCCTTATTTATTTTCTTATAAACAGATCTATATAAAAATAAATAACAGCTTTTAAAATAATCTCAGTTGTTAGTTTAAAAATAAAATAACAGTGTCAAAATTTCTCTAAAAATGATTAATCCTAATTAATAAATTCTTCAGAATATAGATAAACATATCAAAAATGTTTAAATATTTGCAAACAAGTTTAAAAAAAATTACTAAGAAATATAACATTCTATTAAAAACTTATTGATGTAAAGGTTAATTGATTTCAATGTTTCTATCATTATTTTACAAACTCTCATGTCTTGATACATATAAAAAGTTTCTAAAATTTTTCTTTATACCAATTCAGAAATTTTTTTTAAAAAAATACATGATAAATATCAATGAATCTGCAGATTGTAAGCTTAAAAAGTTGGGGTCATAAATACTGAGATTAAGAAAAAAAATTAGTGCTACTTACTATCTGGAACTTATCACTCATAGTTTTAAATGTAGTGTTACTTAATTGTATTTATTGCAGTAATCACAATACATTATGTGTTATTCACAATAACAAATTTATTACATAAAGATTATTCAATTTTCTTCCAATTAATATTATCAAATAATGTCATTAAGGGATATATGTGTTATGATAAACTTGGAACTGACTTGATAACCGATAAATAATAAAAAATAATGGAAATTATCGAAAAGTGTAAAAATAACTTACTTTTGCACTGGTAATTGTTCCAAATGGTGCGAATTCTTTTCTAAGTCTTTCATCATCAATTGCATCATCCAGATTTTTCACATAAAGATTCACACCTTGATACCTGCTAATTCGCTCCATTTTCATTAATTCAAATCTACGTTTTAGTTCTGCAGCTCTTTCAGATTTTTTCTGAGCGCGTCCAACATATAAAGTCTTTCCATTGAGTTCTTTACCATTGAGATCTTCAACAGCCTACATAAATTTTAAAATATTTAGTCACCATCCAATCATTTTAAAGAAAATAAAAAAAAATTTTTAATCAATAATTATGAATACAATATTAGATTGGAAATAAGTAAAATAAATGCCCACTCTTTAATCATGAACATTTCACTAAAAAAATTCCTTAAGCATCCAATTCTAGAACAAACAATACAATTAATCATATGCTAATCATACATTAATGGAACTATTTTTTTATTTTTTCTTAGTGTTACTGATGGGCACTAAATTTTAATTATTCCTTAAAAAATATTAATATGCTATAAGCTTCTGTATCACATCTATGGGATAAAATGATGAGATTATAGCACAAGATAATCTGATGGAATAAATAGGTGGATTTATTCGATTTTGTAACTTTATTCAACTAAGTATAAGGTCAGAAAATTCACTAAGTGTTTTTCAATCAGATACAAGCTCATTTTCATTGATTCTCTAAACAAGATAATTTTTATAAAACAAAAAGTAAACATTAATGTGCATAACTTATAGGCACATAAAAACAAACTATTTTATACTTTTAGTCAAACTTAATTTAAATTTCATTCAACAATCCACTATAAAAACAATTATATTTTTTGCTCAACTTTTTTACTATTAAAAATAGCTTTATTTTTTTTATAAGGGAAATTACAAATTACTTTTGTGATCAATTATACTGTTAATAATGTTAACAAAATTTAATAAAAATATCAAAAATAAAAAAATGTATATTTAATCTATTACATTTATAAATTTAATTAGAAACTAATTTTGGTTGGAGTTGGATTGTTTATCACTCAATGATTCATATTTTGCATACAAGAACTAATTAGACCAGAAACTAATTTGAATGCTAATTTTTTAATAGAACAAACAATATTTTCATGAATTTGAGAATATAACAGATCATTTATGTAGTTTATCTTAATTTAGTTAATAAAGTACTTTGCAATCTCATTTAACTACTTATAAAGACTCCTTCCACGACATATTGAAAACGAGTCTGTAATAAGTCTATGGCAAAATTTTAACCATATCTTTTTGTAAGTTTTGATAATTTTCAAAAATAAGTATTTATTCTTATAAGAAATTTATTTTTAAAATTGTTTTAACTATTTTTAAATTGTCTCAATAATTTAAAGATAAGTGTAAAACATTGACAATTTAAGTAAGAGAAGTTAAAATTTCTCACAACAAACTTCAATTGTAAATAAATTTATCAAGACCAGGAATTTTTTTTACTTCATTTTTATTTTCATACTTCAATCTTATATTTTTCACTCACATAGCAGATGAAAACTTGGTTGTTTGAGGAATCAATCCAATTACTTACATATTTCAATCAACGAGATCCCCCTTTCTCAGAAAAGTTTCGAATTGGGTTTTTCACAGTCCCAGAAGGCAATTGGTGAGTTCACTTCCTTCATTTCCAATGAACGATACTGATAAATCAGTTCTCAAAGTTAAACTTTTGATTTGGGCAGCTTTCTATCAAGAGGTCATTTCTTTCTCTTTTTATAAAAAGGAGAGGATCACTTAATATTGAGGATTTCAATATCATGTATGTTTATCTTTCCAAATAATCTTGCACAAAGTCAGACGTAATTTTCAAAAAAGGGATGGGCTCACAAGATAAATACAAAATCAATTTTTTCCAGATAAATGAATTTCAAATATCAAGAAAATTTTAAAGAAATCTTTATTAGGACAAGTAATACTACACTTTTAACAGCTAATTCTATTGAAAAGATTTATACTTTTCCAATGTAACAAACTCTTGTTTTCTCTCTATATTTTTATTTAGTTTTTTAAGTATATTTATTTGATATTATAAAATATATCTATTGATATTTCAGTATATAGTTCCACAGTTTTAAATCTTTGTTTCAATAAATTTAAACAATTAATTTTTTATTTCATGCTTGCTTATAAGCCTTATTACATGTTGAGTTTGAATGCAACTTGAAAATTTCAACAAATCCTGTATAACTTATAATAAAAATATATTCTGAAATTTATTAAGTGTGTTTTCTGACAAGGTTCAGTTGTTTGATAAGTAAAAGCTTTTCAAATCGGAATAGTTGCTTTCGGTGATATTTGAGACAATGATATATTCATTGGCATTACACAATTTAGGAAGAATCTTTTTATTGGTTGTTATGAAGCTTGGAAAGTGTACAAAGTTTTAAAAGACTGGAACAAGTGCATTGTAGAAGATTCTCAGACTATTTCATCACTTTTATTAATTCAAGTACATCAATGCATTAAAATATTTATTTATAAGTATAAGAATGCATTCAAATGACTCATTGCTTTTACATATTAAAAATTTTTATTTATATATAATACATTTGAGAAGTTTTATCCTCCCTTGTTTCTACTTTGTTGGGATATATTGTTTAAATATCACACAGCCAATTTTATAATAATATTGATTAATTTTAAAAAATTCATTTTTTAAAAGAAAATTTTAAAAATTCATTTTTTTAAAGAAAACTTTAAAATGATATCTGAAAAGTTTTTTTTTTTTTTGCAATTTCCATATTCTATTATAATTTTTCTCAAAATTCAACCTAATTTTTATTAATATACTATTATATTTATCTTCTATATTTTGATAAATTTATTTTCCAAATGTTATTTAATTTCATAAAATCCTACCACTTTACACATTATCTTCCAAAAACTATTCAATTAATCATTCAGTCTTATATATTGTCACATCTGTTTATGGTCAAAATTTTCCACACAAGCTGTGACTTACGAACAAAAACTTTCTTCACATTTTCTCTGTGTAAAAGCTGACAAGTTTAGTATAAAGCAAACAAAATACTATTTTTTTAAGCTAAAAGAGAAATTCTGCTGTATACAATACAGCTAAAATTGTTAGTTATTTCTTTTCCTTAACTGGGTGAAACACAAATTTTAAAAATTATAGAACTAAAAAGAACATATAAAAACAAATCCTAATGTGATTCAAAATAGTACATAATGCAGTTAATTATTAAATCTTACAGTATGTAACTATGTTTGATGAAACAAAATATTCAAACTCTACAACACATTCAAAACCTATGACATCACAAGATGTTGAAGAGAAGCTTTACTTTCTCCCTACCTTAATGATCTTTTGTTTAAAGCATAATTTTGATTTATCAAAAAAGAAACAAGTCCATTTTGGATACACTGGTAATTTTCATGACTATTTTTTGTATACAATTTGTTTCTTTACCATTATAAACAAAATAAAAAGAGTAAAAATATCTTCATTAATTTTTTCTGAAAAAATTGGAAAAACTTAATGAAAATACAGAGTAAAAAATGCCTAAAAAAGCAAGACTCCTTTCAAAAGAGGAAAAGTTAATAAACGTGCAAGATTATTTTTATAATAAATATATTTGAAAATAATGTTAAGCTTTTATATTTGAAAATAATGTTAAGCATAAGAAAACTAAATGTTAACTATGTATATTAAACATGTTATATATTGCCATAGATTTTATGTTCTATTAAATAAAATGATTTAAAGTACTGGAAATTTACACAACAGCAAAATTATGAGAACATGAACTTAATTTAAAAAGTTATTGTAATAATTATACTAGCAATTTAAACTAGTTATAATTGAATGATATGATTTTCATAAAAACTTTTCATCCCCGGTATAGCTCCAAATTAATAGTGTCCCTGTATTAGCTCTAATTTGTTTCTCATAAAATTATGATTTGCATAAATATTCAAATTCCAATATGAATACATGGAGTATATCAAATATGTAGTGAAAATATTTAAAATTGACATAGGATATTAATATACCTTTTCAGCATTTTCTGGATCTTCAAAACTTACAAATCCAAACCCTTTTGGTTTACTCAAATCATCCACCATAACCTTAAAATATAAAAACATTAAATTTAGAAATAAAATCATTGATAAAGCAATTTTTTTTAAAAAATGTCCTTTTGCTTATGGAAAAATTCAAATAAATGGTTATTTTCAAAGAATATTCAAGAATAAACATATCTAGAAAATAGATTATATTATATTGAAATAATATTAGAGAAAGGCACTGACAATTTTAGCAATTGCTTAAAAAAATAATCAATTTTCACTAAAAAAGGAAAAAATTAAAATATATGTATGATAGGATTTAATTTATTAGCTACTTAATTATAAGATATTAATATTTAAAAAGAAAATCTTTGGCAAACAGATATGGAAATCAAAACTTTAAGAGAGACTAAAACTTGAATGATAAGATTAGATTTCAAATTGAATTCCAAAGTACTTAAGTAAAATATTAATTTCTATGCTGAAATATTTCATTCTTTTTATCAAAAAATACATTATATAAATTTTACAAAAGAAATCTGGGAAAACAAAATTATTCCTTTATAGTAGCAGAAATATTTAACTAAAAAATTAAATTAACTAGTAATTATAAGCTGTCAATATAACAAAAGGATGTAAAATTTTATTATTGTAATATGATAGTTTGAGTTTGCAAAAAGCAGGGGTCGGAGTACAGAATTTTTTTTTTCAGGACACTATTTTCAAGAAATATCAGGACATTTTTCAGGACATATTTCTATAATTAAAGAAAACCAATGTTACTTTTAGTAAAGTTCCCAATGTTCTATTTTGAATTGGTAATCCGATAATGGTAAATCAGAGTGCATAGGTTCGGGTGAAATAATTGCGAAGAAAATTACAGATGCTAATTTTAATTAATTTTTTTAGAGCATCACAACACAAAACAAGCATTTGAAATCAATCACATGACTTGAGAAGCCGATAGATATATTTTTGAGAATCGCGTCTCTTACACACATAATTAACTAATGAAGCTGGCTAAAGTAGCCCAAACAATTAAATATTCGTAAATATTGAGACTGACGTCTCCAATAATATATCCCTTATATAAGATGGCTTAAGAAGCCTAAACAAATAGATTATTATGAGACTGACGTCTCCAAATCATATCGATCCTAATGGCTTAGGACACCCAAAACAGAAGTTGCAAGTTCCAGAGACATGTACACTCTGTTTCATACCCCTCTCTGTAATCATTCCGTTAACCTTTTGTTTTGGTCTCGAAGAGGAGGGGAGGAAGGTGTGGCCGGATGTTGTGTCTAAGTGCTTTCGATTCTCACACTTATACATATTAATTTCTGTTTTATGCATAAAACACATTTTAGAAAGGAATAAACTATTTAATAAATTCTGAGTTTTTTAATACAACAATATGAAAAAGAATACAAAAATTTAAACTTTTTATACTGAACATTTTCTGAAAATTAATAAGTTACATGATAAATGCTTTAAATTAACAGTTAATTTATGTATAATTGAATAATGTTCATTTTGAACTGGATGCATTAGCATTTAATTCCAATAACTTAATACTGCACTTTTTTAATTTATCATTCACAGATGCAATCTCTGCATTAGCAGCAGACAGCATCATTCGTCCAACTTTCACATCACTCATATTATCATCACTGATAGCACATGCTATTTTTTTAGTTGCATCATCCAAAAGTTTTAATAATTTTATGCAGCAAGTCAAGTATTAGTCATTGTCAAGCATTAAACATTGATGTCGATAGAAAGGTAAAAATTCTTTAGTGTTTTGTCAGTTTTGTTTTGGAGAATGATTGGTTTTAGCTTCATCAATTGTTAATGTGTTGGGTCTTGCTTATTAAAATTGCACAAAAAAGAGCTTTGAATTAATTATATAGGTCTTAAAATGTATAGTTACTAAACAATAGCAATCATTGAACAATATCATAATATAGAAAATGATACATTACTCTCCTAAATAAGCATAATAATCTTACTGAATGGACACGTAAGTGTCTAAGTATTTTACATACAAATTTAGTAATGAGGTAAAGAAAACACATCTAGACGAATTAAAATTACGTAGGAAAATAATCTTGAAATTTCACCCACATGAAAAATATAAATCCCCAATAAGAACACAAAGCAATTTCAAGCACATATTGATAAAAAAAGAAACGTAAATAAAGCAATAAATGCATTTTGTGTGTTATTATGTAAAGTGAGGAGATAAATTTACTAATTCTTAACAGGTAGAGCTCATGTTAATGTTTGAATCCCCTTTGATCACTGGCTATGAAAATTCCATTCCTATTAATATCGTTTAATGCTCAATATCAAATCTGCTAATTTTATATTATAATCCTAATCTCAATTCACTAAAATGTGATAAAATTACCTTATGTAGAGTTTGAACATTATTTCATATTTTTAAGATACAAAATTGCATTTAAATTAGCTACTCTTTTGTAAATATATATAATCTTTATCTATAAAAACTCTACTCTCTCTCTTGTGTATTGTTAAACATTTTTCAAAACACCCATCAAAAACTTTCAAAATGGCGCGATAAGCATTTCAAGCATGCGCATAAACGTAAGCCAATAATTCTCACAATTTCGATATCATTGCAAATAGTTGTGCACTACTAAAACCAGAATCTTTGTCTGTAAAGTCACAAAATAGAATTTAATGGTAAACCCAAACCTAAATTTTTTTGACTTCAGACATGCGTGAGCAATGGCTGAAAACGAGGCGGAGACAAATGTATGGCAACCCTATTTCCGGTTTGAAAGAGAACAAAAAAGGGGGAAATTTTTCTCTTTCTTTTTGCATAGAAAGCAGTTAAAAGAAAAAATATATTCCACTGAAAGAAAAATTTACAACTGAAAAATATAAAATTATTAATTGAAATTAAACTTTCAAAGGAATGTAATAAAAAATTAAGGAATTCCAGGATTTATTTTAAAAAATAAGGACATTTCAGGACGTTTTTTAAAAAATCAGGAACTTCAGGAATATTAGGACAACTCCGAGCCCTGAAAAAGTTTTTAAAAGAAAAGTATACTTTGCTTGCAGATCTTAAAATTGTATTTCTTAAAGCTTATTTTTATAAGGTACAAACTTAGCTTATTTTTACTACCATATTTTAGTGCATATTTTTTTTTGTGTGCATAGATGTGTTAAAAAAAATATATCTAATTTTGTTGTACATATTATATGCTGCCACTGTTATCATAAAAATTATTTTCCATCAGAAAGCTTACAATAAGTTTTGAAAGAAATTCTGTTTATATTTTATAAAATAACAGATGGCCTCACAACTTGCCTGACATATTTAAACTGTAATCAGCTTTGTCAAATTATGTTCAACAAATTTGGTTTCTCTGAAATCTCAGAAGTTATATTAAAATCTTTTTGGAATTACCGTTCTTGATGATTGATCCGATACTGATCTCAGTTTATCACACTTAACGATGACCTATATCCAACCTGCTGTTTTTCATAATAAAAGTATTTCATGAACAATTAATTGTTATCAGCCATGTTTATTTTCAATTATTCGCCAGAAAAAATTATATCGGATCAGAAGCGGATGGGAATTTTGCAACAGTTTTTTCTTTTACTTAAAAAAAAAACGCTAATAAATAATACGCCACTGCAGATTATATACAAGAAAATATGGTAAGCACAAATAAGACAAATGTGTGTTGGGTTGGGTTTTGTGGTGCAAGGTCCAAAGAGGACAAGCTGTGCCAAAAATTAAGCTTTAAAGAAAATTGATAGATTTTAAGCAAAACCTAAACTCAACATTAAAATTTTAAAACATAAAAATAATTGTATACATTAATTTTAAAATCAAAATAAGTATAAGTATATGAAAGTAAAATAAAATTCATAAAAGTTAAATAAAATTAAGGAAACCAATTTCCCTTAGAAAGGCAATAAGGTTTCGGTGGGGTGGCTCCCCCACTAAATCATAGATGGTTAAAAGGGCGGTTTGAAAACAAATAAGACAAAGGAATAATATAAAAAACATAGAAATACATACTTTAGCACTAGTGATTTTTCCATATTTTTCAAATAATTCACGTAATTTCTCATCATCTAAATCATCACCAAAATTTTTTATGTATACATTCATAAATCTTCTTGCTTTTTCCCCTAATAACTTTTCTCGTTCTTTACGTGGAACAAACTTTCCAACGAAACTACAAAAATAAAAATATTATTTCTTCAAACATTTTTTTTATCAAACAATATCAAATAAAACTAAATGCATTAATCTATCAATAGCAATAAATTATATGAATTGTAAATATTTTTTTGACTTAATGTTCAAAACTTATTTAGTAAATAAAGAATGCACTTCAATAATGTATTGATTTTGCTATATATACTGTTTGTATAATACTCCTTTGCTATAATACTGTTTATAAATGTAATTATTCAAGTTAAATAAATATACCTTATTAAAAATTTATTAATTCAAAAACTTATGAAATGAAATTGTTGACCATTACAATAACATAATTTTATGCTATGAAACAAAATTATATTATGAATAGGTTTTCTATTCATAATATAATAATTTTAAATATATGACAAGATAAAAAGTAAAAACTATAATCAGAAGTAACATTTGGTGATTATTTTCCACCAAGCAGCAAATGATAATCATATTGGCATTCCGTTAGCAACCCCAATGGATGCCAACTCAATTTTTTTTCATTTTAAAATTGCTAACACTAATGACAATGGTAATTGTAAGAACTCAATAGTATTTTTGATAAAATAAAAATTGTAAGAAATTATAAAAGAAAAGAAATTAAATGGTAAAATTATGCACTGTAATAAAAATGGTATTTTTTTATCATAAATAAAAATGCATTTAATAACATTTAATAAATAAAAGAGTAAGGGTAAACAGATGTTTGTAATTAGATATTTACAGAATAAAAATTTTTCGATATATCGATAGAATTCTACAAGTTATAAGAACACTATATATACTTTTATGACTTCTTTTAATGATTTCATAAAAAAAGTACCCTTGAACCATTTCAGCTAAAAAAACACATGTCTTTAAATTATGCAACTTAGTGTCATATAAACTTATTTTTATCAAAGAAATAACCATCACCATAAAGAAGCAGAATAAAATTTTCAATTTCAAGTTCCACCTCAATGAATAATATAAAACTAGCCTTGAATTTCACAATAAAATTTTTCAGCATTAAAGTTAAATGTAAAATGGCAAATTGCATAAATTGGAATCAGATCTCCTTACTTATTTTTAGTGAAGTCATGAGTACATAATATGATTATAACAATTTGTCTACAAATTTGGAGAACTATATAGTAAATGGTTTAATACTTTTAAATGTGAAATTGTTAACATTAAAAAATTGCTATAAAGCTGTTGGATTAAATTAAACTGGATACTTATAAAATTCAAATGCAAGCATACAAAAATATATAAACTAATAACAATATTTATCCTATAAGAAGTGCTAAATATTAATTCACTGTTAAGTGATGAATTGATTCCATTAAAGTTCTTTGCCAATATAAACCTACATTTGGTGATAGGAAAAATTAGTTTTATAACTATTCACAATCTAGGTAACTCGCCAAAGGACAATTCCTTCCATTTAAACACAATTTGGAGAATTGTTAAAAGCTTGAACATTTACATTAAAGTTTTCCTCAGATAAGCCACTTTATCGTGATATAAATAATTTCTGATGAATTCAATTAAAAAATATCATAAACACTAGTGAATAAAAGTTATTAACATTAAAGTAAATAAACACTAGTAGTTTGAAATTATTGCCAGAAACTTTTAATCAAAATGAAATTCTTGTTTAGAACTTAGTGTAAATACTTAATTCTTAGTTATTCTATTATATATATTGAAACAATAAGCAGCTAGCATAGACATCTTAGAATTTCCAAGAAAAAGTAAGAGTCAAAATGCTAAGAGAAATATTTATGTATGAAATTGTAAAAATTATTTTACTGCAATTTCTAAAGCTGGGAATGGATAATGAGTTCCTTTCCTGTAAATAGAAAAAGCGAGTCTCTGCCAAATAGATTTTAGATTTAAATTTGAAGCTCAATTTCTTATTATTTCATTTTTTGTGTACAAGAAGCTTGTAGTTAAAAAAAAAGATTCAAAGCTGGTACAAGAATATTTTGATATGAAGAAAATAAAGGTGAGATTATAAAGGTTACATACACTTTTCTTCCATTTAAAAGCATGCCATTAACCTTCATAATAGCATTGTTTGCAGCTTCTTCGGTTTCAAAATGAACAAATCCATAACCTTTAGAATTGCTTTCATCATCAGTAGCTACCTAAAAAAATCATAAAATTAAATTTTAAAACAATAAATATTACACAAATTTAAAAATCTCCTTTAATTACTATTAATTATTAACACAAATGGGTTTTCTCTTTATTGTTATCTTTATCAACTGTTAGACAATAGATAGAAAACTTATAAAAATTAAAATGTTAAAAAATTTTTTAAAAAATATACAAACATATTTTACACAATATGTCTGAATTCTGAAAATAGAATATACTGTATTTTCCTGTATATAATCCGCGGATTATGTGTTTAAAAAGTTACGAATTTCATTGTGCATATTATACGCTGTCGCGGATTATCTAATAAAAAACATTCTCCATCAGAAAAGGTTGCAAGAAATTTTTGAAAGAAATACTGTTTATGTTTCATAAGATAAATAACACGTGGTACCCACGACACACCTGAGTTATTTAAGCTATAATCAGCTTTGTGCAATTCATTCAAGAACAAATTCGATTCCTCGTAAAGATATTACAGTTGCATTTCGCAATTTGTCTTGACATGAGCTGTTTCGTTTTCAAAATATTCAAATTCGTATATAGTCATATAGAAGTGAAAACTTTTAAGTTACACGGCAGATTTTGAATTAAAAGCTATAGCAAGAGCAAATAAAAAATGGCGACAAATTTGTTAATATAAAGTGAAAAACCAAGAAGCACAGTATAAAAGGAAAAATGAATAAAATACGCAATACGTAAATAATCAATTTCTTTCATTTAAATATTAACGATGCAAATATTATTTAAATATGTCTAACTTCATTTTAAAAGTTATTAGAAGCTAAATATCGATATGTTTAACAAGAACCTTCTTGTAATTTTTGCTCTTGATCGATCTGGTGCTTTCATCTCAAGTTTATCATATTTAGCAATTAGATGTACCCAGACAGATCTTTTTCATAAAAAGATCAGCAATTTTCATAAATTTTTTAATCATACTGTGCATTTTCTTATTTTATGTGACATCCATACCATCAGCAGTACATATTTTAGACTATTCTCCAAAAAAAAATTGCCACGGATTATATGCCTTACTCGAAAAAAAAAGGTCGTCCGATAATACGCCACTGCAGATTATATACAGGAAAATAAGGTACAAGGTATTTTTTAGTATTATTTGGATTATCACTCTAGGGTGATAATACACAATCATTAATACATATTAAGACTCATCTTCAAATATGCATCTCTGATCATTGAAATTAAAAATATAATAGTCAATATACATAACAAAGACAAAGTGACAGATTCTTTTAAAAGCATCAGAATTTCATCAATAGTTTTTAATATATGTATTTTCAAAAATAGCAATTCTATTTAGAAAGATTTTTTATATCTATTATTCATATATAATTTTATTTTGAGATATGATTA
This sequence comes from Latrodectus geometricus, assembly GCA_026290005.1. Classification (NCBI taxonomy): domain Eukaryota; kingdom Metazoa; phylum Arthropoda; class Arachnida; order Araneae; family Theridiidae; genus Latrodectus; species Latrodectus geometricus. The sequence goes on along the minus strand of JAPDSC010105405.1, from coordinate 29,386 downwards.
ATAGCCTAATAATTTTATTTTTTATCATAAAAATTAATAAAATAATTGATAAAAATATAGTATTTATTATAAAAATAATTTTTCCTAAAAATTTTATTAATGAATAGAATTCATAAATAATAATTTTAAAGATACTTCAAGAATGATATATTTATTTACTAAAGATACTTTATCAATACAATAAATTTATTAATGACATGTTATCTTATTATAAAAAAGTATTCAATTATTAATGTTAATGTAAAAATCTAGAGTATAATCCTGAGATACATGAAAACAGGTTATAGTTAGCTAATTTTGCAAACAAAAGAAATAAGCCTTAATTTTGAAATTAATGCAAAATATTTTACATATTGATTCCTAATGTCATAACTTAATTCAATAAATTACAAAGAATAACTAGACACACACACAAAGTGTTAAGATCTTAAATTTTGTATTTACTTACTACACTCAATTTATTATTTATGATACTAATACAAACAGTTTTAAAAATTTTTACTAATGATATATTTTATGCTTTAAATAGCAGTTTTAAATACATGAAAAATTCCTTCCTTGAATTTAAAAGTTTGGTTTATAGTTTAATGGTTATTTTTGCTCATAAAGGCTTATTGCATCAGGATCTATAGTATAAAGTGGATTTCAAACCATTATAAACAACTATGCTTAATGTGGGATTCTAACCCACAGACTAATGATAATGTAAGATCATTAATCATTACACCTCCAACTTGACAGATTCAATAAGAAATTGAAAATAAATAATTTTCATCACTTTAGAAAATGTAATTATTTTAGAAATAACTTACTTTGCAAGATAGAATATTTCCAAATGCCGAAAAAGTGTCATACATAGCTTTATTATCTATGCTTTTATCCAAATTTTTGATGAATACATTTCCAACTCCAGATTTTCTTAAAGATGGATCTCTTTGAGACCACATTATTCGTATAGGCCTACCTTTTACCATATCAAAATTCATTGTATCCAAAGCTCTCTCAGCTAAAAAAAAAAAATTAAAAATACAAATTAAAGATAATTCTCAATAAACTCCTTAATTGTCTTGATATAATTTAAATCAATATTTTAAATAAAAACATTTATTTATATATAGCTGCATAAAAATACTCTATTTTATAGAAAAATTACATATCCTTAGGTTATATGCATATACCAGTGTATGTATTAAAATTATGAAATTCATCATATGGTTTAATTATACCTTATTCTAGTGTTTAGTTTTTTAAGTATTTGGAAAATTTAGATATATAAAAATCAGTCAATATAATAAAATTTATAAACTACATCATTAACAATATTAAACACTAACATCATGAAATCAACATAGGATTTAAATTAATGTTTGTTTATAATTCTTTCTTTTATAATTCTAAATTATGCACAATTTGGAAAAAATTATAAACAAATCATAACATGTTTATAATTCTTTATATTTATCAAACTTTCATATAAAGAACTAATCATACATTATTATGATTTATAATAACATGTTTAGTTTTATATATAATTTTAAAAATTAAATTAAACAAAATGAAAAACATTCCGCAGACATAATTAAAACTTTATTTGACAACTGTGTATGTAATAAACTTAGAATCTAAAACCACAGCATATTGCAGCTCATAATAACAGGACTTTTTTATAATCTTTTTTTATATTAATAAAGGTCCATAAAGAACAAAAAATTATTTTTAATATATATAAAAAAAAAATTTTGTTCTTTATGGACCTGAAGCTTTTCTTGATGATCAAAAAATTTAAAAAAAAATTAGTATTTCTATACTAACCATACCAAAAGAAATATAATATTTCATAGTTTAAGGAAATATTCTGAATACTGTTTACTTATGTGGTTCAATTAAAGAGACAATTATTAGATGGTTATCTATTTATTTAAAATGTTTGTCAAAGAAATTTCACAAAACAATTTTGAATTAAAAAAGTCACAAGCTTAAAATGAAATGAAACCATAGTTATTTATTATCTCTGTTGAAAAAAAACTATTTTTAGAATCAAAATGTAATTCTGGAAATAATCATATGTGAATATCTCATGCTCAATAAAGTTATAGATTTATGAATAATGTATTTTTCAGAACTATAATAATCATTTCCAATGATTTAATTATACCGATGAACTATTGGTATTGTCTGATGTAATCTCAACAATAAAACAATAGGCACTGAATTAATCGTAATTAGAATTATACCATGATAATTTCCAACATGCTAAAAAAGGACTTAAAGACAAGTACAAAGCATTTTTTACTGTAAATTGCCACACAGGCACTTAATATGGCAGCAAAATTATTGAAGATTAATTTTATAGATTGTTATTCATCACTTTATGTACACACTATCACCTAAGAACTAGTTTGACAGAACCTCTCTCTGCATATCTGATTGAGAGGTTAAGGTAGATTCTGAACTATTATATTATGAACATATGTTTAGAAGTTATAAATTGAAATATCTTCAAAATACTAATTATTCAACTAACTAAATGATTAACATAAACAAAAATTTTAAGGAATCTAGTATTTTGATATCACAATGAATGACTTTTACATAGCAAAGTTTTTATATGCCTATTATTTTGAAGGATAAATTATTTTCTTCTTAGAAAAATTTGTATAAAATTTACTTACAATAATTTATAACATTTGTATAAATGTTATAAATTTTCATTTTAGCTCTTGATAAATGAGAATACATTCACAACGAGACTATATATATATATATTTTCATTTAACAAAAGATAATGTTAATTTTTATAAATATTAAATCTCTCGAGATAAAAACTACTGCATTTTAATTTTTTGAATACTCTCAAAAGTTTTAAAATTAAATCTTAAAAAATGCTCAAAACATCTTATCTTTTGTTATAGGATTTTATGGATAAAGTTAATATTGGTTCATATTTTCACACAATTTTGTACATTTTTTTCTCTTAAAATGCATTTAATAATAATTCTTATGTAAGCATAATTATGTACAGTATGAGTTGGCCATTACATAAGTTCTTAAATAAAACATAATATGCAGTACATTTGTCCAAGATGGAATTTTAACATTTATTTAGTAAAATAAATGTAAAAAAACAATAAATAAGTGTAATATTCTACTTCATTTTACATTGCCATGTGAGAAATCAGTATATGTAAATATGATCAATATATATTAATCAGTTTATATATATTCTTAAAATATTGTTCCACAAATTACAATACATTATTCTTAATTATTAACTTATAGATAGAGTTAGCAATTAATAACTACTTACAAAGATGAACAAAATATTCCATTTTGAAGTTATTACATGATTAAACAGAGATTTAATAATTAACAATAAAAAAATCAGTTTACTATAAAAATAGCCAAAGAAAATATATATTATAAACAGATATAAAAGTACTGTTAATTAATTTCATCACTCACCGTCAACAGGCTGTTGAAAATTGACATATGCATATCCCAATGAACGACGTGTAATTAAATCTCTACAAACACGAATGGAAAGTACAGGACCTGCAGTTGAGAATTTCTCGAACAACATTGCTTCAGTGACATCGTTGTGAAGATCACCGACATATAAAGATGCAACAGGATAATTTGGACCATTCGGATTCATATTTAAGCACTTAGTAATTTTTTATTAAGCCTGACAGATATAGAACGATATTCCAGAAGATTTAGCTTTCTACTTCAAAAATATTATATTTTTTAAATATTTAATAGTTTTTCGATTTTTTTGGTTTTTTTTTTTTTATTTTAAATTTTTTTTGGTTGCTCCAAAGAGCAATTATTTTATAGTTTATGATCTATAAAAAATTTGCAGCAGTTCCCACGTGAACCACAATATACCTAATCGTCGGAGAAAAAAAACCTATTTACATCAACTTCGATATTTATACGCTTCAACTAAATATTACTCCGCTGTAAAAGAAATAGTTCTATAACCAATATACATTTAGAAAATGAAATGAATAAAATTTATATCAATAGTTTGGAAACAAAAAACTAAAAGACAACTTAAATATGACTATACGCAAAAGAAAGATTTTAAACGAAATTGTAGCTGGTAATTATTTAATGTAGCTGTTATTCTCTAACAGTTATAAGCGTTATTAAAATAACCTGCTACTTTGAAACTGGTGTTCGACCAAGACCACCTAGATAATAGAAAACCATCTAGAAAGCCTTGGTTCGACAGCATTACGGTCTAGTTATTGGGTAAAGAAGAGTTGTCCCAGAAATACTCGTTATTTTAGTTGGTTGGTTGGGTTTTGTGTCGCAAGGTCCAAAAAGGACAAGCTGAGCTCGTTATATTAAGAACGCCTGCTATGTAATAATGTTATTTTATAACAAATCGTTTTCGTGTTTTCTAGAACGGCATTTCGTAATGCTGCTTGATAATATTTCATTGTTTTTATCCCTACGGTCTAGAGTATGCATTCAAAAGTAAAAGTAATTTGTGTTAACAATCAAAATTAGAAAAAAATAATCTTGCTAAAAAAAAGCTGTCTATAAATTACATTTTTTTATATCAATACAAATTATTGCTCACAAATTGAGTGGGTTTTAGTGGATCAAAGTCCAAAGTAGAATAAACTACGACAAGCTCACAAATTAGAAAGAATTTCAAAAATTTTATTTGTCTATTATTTTAAAAATTATATATAGTCCTACAAAATTAAAGAATGTGCTCATACATTTTTCTAATAATCGTTTTAAAATTTATTATATTTATATCGTCTGTCTTTATTAGCATTTAATTAAATATAATACATTTGAAAATTCATCCAATATTTGTTGATATAAATTGCAATAGTATAAAAAAAATTCTTGATAACATAAATGAGATATCATTGGGAAAATTCTATTTATTCATTAAACTTTGATAAAAAAAAAATCATAATAGACGTAGTACTTTTTGTAATAATATCTAAAACTTTTTATATAGTGCTAATTTTTATGAAACAAAGAATAATATATACATATATTATGCCATTTGTGACTAGTTTATAAAAATTAATTTTCTCATCTTATATAATCAACCAATCAACAACATGGTGTCAATTAATACTTTTATCAACGTATTAATTGACACCATACTGACAAGAAAGTGCATAAATTTAAAAATCACATACTTAAATATGACTAACCACATTTATCATAGATTTACTGAAGAACTTTTCATGGATAGTAAGATATGTTTACAATGTAACATATCTTACATAGTAAGATATGTTATATGTTAAATAGAAAGAACCTTTGAAAACATTCAGTAATTCACACTGACAAATATGTATGCAGGTTTGAAGCGCAATAATCTTTCCAATTGTTTAATAGTAAGGATGAGATTAAACACAGAACCTTTCATTCTGAAGACTTTGGTCTTACTACTAAACTAAGCTGAGCTCCAATGTATATAAGCTGTAATATTCGAGTAAAATATATATTTTTTAATATGTTTGTCATTTCCTATTGCATTGAAATGTTTATAAATCACTTTGTACAGTTATCTTGAGCACAGTGCGTTTTCCGCATATTATTTTACACTTTTCAATATTTGTTTTAATTTTATTATATTTTTTCATTTGGGTAAGTATGAAATTTACTGAAAATTGTGCCTTATGACAAAATATTTAGCTTTTAAAAAAATAACAAATATTAGTTATCATTTGTTATAATAAAAAAGCAATATAAAATATTTAATGATTTTCTTCTTTCGACTCTAATAATATTAAAAAATAAGTAATAATTTTTATATTAAATGTAAAATTAGAAATATAGCGAATTCCAATTGCTTTTAGCATGCTTTTAAACCTCCTTTATGATTTTATAACTATACAGTTAACAAATTAAATGAAACAATTATTTTTAATAAATATTTTTCAAAAATTATTGACATAAATTGTAAAAAGTCATATATAAAAAATTTTTTAATATAAACAAGTTATGTTTTAAGTTATTCTTGTAATTTTACTCATAAGTATATTAAAGCCTAAATGGCTTTAATATACTTAATGGCACCGTAAATAAAATGGCACCGTTATCTTCGAAATGGAGAGTCTTCAGTTCTATAATACCTGTTAATATTATTACCTGTTTAATAAAGTATGAATTTTGTTACTTATGATGAAACTTTGTCGAAAGGTGTTCTTATAGTTTTGTCGAGTACTCTTCCTTTCCACACTTAAATGAAGTTAACACTTAAAAAAAATTTCTTTTTTTCCAAAAAAAGAATCCTCGGTAAATGTGACGAAAGCCTCATAACATGTTAATTACCACAATGATGTTCAATGTCAAATAACTGACTAATCAGACTTATAGGGAAAAGAAGAATGCAAATAATAAGTGTTTATAAGCGAAAATGAAGAAAAACTATTCAGCAATATAAAAGATTTAGACATGTACATAATTTTCTTGTAAAAATATAATTTTTTTCTGAAAAAAATGCAAAATTTTTAAAACAGAAGAATCATGATTTCTTCCAAAGAATTGTTTGAAAGGTCTAAGTTAAATTACTAATCAAATTATTCATATAGAACTCCAAAATAAAAACTTATCTAAATAAAACATGCATTATAATTAATTAAAATTAATAATAGATATTAGAATGTTACAAACTCAATACTTCGGTAGTATTGTACTTGGTCACCGAAAACGTTTGTGTTTTGATGAAAAGTATGTATTTATATAAGCTAATCATTTTTTTTTTCTTTTTTTTAAGAAAAATGGGAGAAAAACAGTAAATTACTATGAGATTCAACTTTAAAAAATATATAGCTCAAATTTTCAGAGCATGTTATTTGTTTACCGGAAAAAAGTAAACTATAGAAGAAATTATTAAAATATTACTGTTATGCATACATGATAAATAAATTTAATATGAAACATTTATATTAAATTTTTTATTATTTCAAATGATTTAATATGAAACATTAATATTAAATTTTGATTAGTCAGATACTGTATAAAGAAGAGTTTAGAAACACATTTTTCAATTTTATTTAATAAAAAAATCAAACTGTATGCTTCCTATTTAGGTATGATTTTCTATGCCATACATCTTAAGAAAATTTGCTTTTATTAAGAAGAATAACATGCAAAATAATGTTAAAATTATGGAGATATTTGGTTGTTATTTTAAATGGTTCATTAAATGAATGTTTTTTTTTTAGTTATTTACACTTGTGATTGATGATTGAGTATCAACAAATTTTTCTTTAAAAACACTTGTGGAAAAGTAGATTTTTCAAAATTTAATATGCATTTTTTTATGACAATTACATTTTAGAATTTGCAAAACTATTTCTTTTAATGGCTATGACATTTTAGAATACTTTTATCATGAAGTAAAAATGTATTCTAACCATTCACATTTTCTTTTCATATTATAATCAATACATACAACTTTACATTGTATTTATCAGCTCATGTTTATATATAGAAAATCCTTTCAGTGAATTTTTCCATCGAAATCGATAATTGTCAAATTATATAAAATTTAAGTCTGCAAATCTTAAAATACTCTTTAACTGAGAAAGTAAAAATATCTTAGTAAAATTTATTTATAATTTTCATTGCGATAATTAATTTTTTTATATCACAATTGAAAATTGTTCATGAAATTAAGATTTTTGTAACCATTTTAAACAGCTACATTTTACTGTTTGGTAAAGAATAACTTAAAAAATTTTATTTGTTTCAAAATTACTTTTGTTAATATGGGAATTACTTTCTAAATATTTGTCTTTCTCTATGTATATAAAAGACAAAAAATTTGAATTAGCTTGTGCACAACTTCCGTCCTCTCGTAAAATTATCTTGATACATTTTAAATATATAATGAGCTTTTATGTATAAAATACAAAGAGAGAATTTATATTATTCATAAGTTTCTCTAAAAAAGGGCTGGTAATGTTTTATGTTATTTAAAAATACTAAAATTGCATCATTGCTTCAATGAAATATATATCTCAAATAAGAATTGAAATAAATGAAAGTAGATGTCAATGAAATTTAAAATTTATTATATTTCAAATTTTCAAAAAATTTAACAATTTTTTTATATACGTCAGGATTTTTAACTTAAGGACTAATTTAAGTAAAAATAATTGTTAGAAACATCAATTCTGCCTTTTGGAATCGCATTCTTAAATTATTTAACTTAGAAAATTATCACAAAATTATTGGAGTAAAAATGTCATTTTATTTTGCTATTACAGTATTGTTCAATAATAGCAAAATAAATGCTATTACATTTTATTTTGCTATTATTGAACAATTTTGCTATTATAATGGCTATTTTTTGTTATAATCATGTTTTTCTTCAGAATTCATTGCTAACTCAAAATTGATTAATTTTATACACTTTAAGAGAGTATATAATACACAGAAAAAAAAAACAACTTCTTTGACATTTTTTAGTATTATTGCATAACAATTGCACCTCAAAATTGGCATTATCGTGTACAATGCATGAAGATTTTTTGACAAACAAATAACTTACAATTCTACTTGACATGCTAAGCTCACAACTTAAATTATGCGATAATTAATAATTTATTATTTCATAATATATAATAAATATTCATATTATTAAATGAGGCATTTTATGCATTTTAAAGAAATAAATAATATTTTTGTGGCGCATTGAAATAAAGAATATTTGTGAGTTAATTATTTATTATATACTTACAGAAATAAATCACACACAAATATACAACACTAAATTTAGAAAAACACTCGCATGGCAGCATTTTGGGGGCCAAGGCCTGCAATGCCTATATCTGTTTTCTTAATAGAGGGCTCTGAGGTGTGAAGCATATCTTGGTTAAGTGTCCAAGCCTAATGCGAAACCTCCAGTGTTAAGTACCTTCACAATATTATCTTATTAGCCTCTGAATTATATAAAATTTTCGAAGCTTTTCCCATGCTAATCAATTATCTTCCAATAATGCAAAGCCAAACCAATCTTATTGATAAATTCCACGCCTTACTAAAAGTCATAACCACCAATGTTGTTAACCAAAATAACCTCACATAAAATCAACTCTCTAAAATCTAAACTCTAAAATGAAATCTTATGTATTTACCTTCTGTAAATAACTCTTAATATCTATTTATGTATAATTTATTATTACCTAAACTATGAACCGGCATTGTATCAATATTTGTTTGACCCAGAACTATGAATTTGTTTTTCTTGTGTTTTTGTCATTTTGTCAAATTTGTACACACACACACACACACACACACATATATATATATATATATATATATTTAAAAAAATTTTAAAAATAAAAAAAATAGATTTAAAATGCACAATAGGTAAAATTCCCACTTCCTTTTCAATATTGATCAATATTTTAAATCATGTCTCCAATTGTGCATTTCTTATTCTCTACCTCTTTGATTATCTAACCCAGATTTTGTAATTTTTGTTTCTGTATAATTTTTGCTTTTGATTTTTTTCATTTTAAAAAGTTCAGGTAATATCAACATCACTTATTTGTAATTATATTTTTATTGGTAAGAACTCTATTATAATCAACTATATTGGAAGCAAAGCAAACTCCTCAGACTAATCTCAAAATCTGACTTCTATATCAGAAACGAACAAATTATAATCTAGGTGTCCTTTCATTAAAAAAATATATTAAATTCCTAGCATTTAGATTTTTTGAAAAACTTAATGAAATTAACAATGCAGAAATTCAATCTATTGAGAACTATAGCCCATATGAAATCATTAATTTCTACAGACCCAAGGCGGTGCTGCGTTTAAGCCCAACAACAAACTAATTTAGTTCAAAATAAAAATAATTTTTTGGCACTTTTTCTTTTGTTTCAATTTTTTGCTCATTGCCCTTTGTGGGATACTGAGTTGTATATATTTTTTGTTTGTAAATACTCGTGTATTCTTTGTTTGTTTATAATCTAAGAAATAAGAAAAAATTAAAATAATTAATAAATAAAATAAGTACTATACAGTTCTGTGTGTGAGTGCATACTATGATTATTTCACACATAGTTGTATATATATATATATAAAAATGGTTGTAATAACAACTTGTATTTAAATTCATTTACAAATTTTTTCTTTTCACTTGCAATGTACTATTTCATTTGTTCAATTTTGTATAATTTCTTAATTTCTCTTTTAATTTATTGTATCTTGTTTGTTCAATTTTGTATTTTTCATTATCTCTCTTGTAACTTTTTATGTATTTTGTTTGGAATTTTATAATTCATCATGCAGGAACAATTTATTTTATTGGGAACATTTATCTTATTATGTATCTACTGTCCATCTATGTTTTTTCAAATAACTTCTTAGGAATAGAAAAGATATGGCCCTCTGGGCTAGAAACCTAACAACAGCTGTATTGGAAACAACTGTTTGAAAACTTTGCCCCCCCCTTACGCCCTCGTGAACATGCCTCAACTCGTTCCATGTCCATCCATCATTATGCCAAACTCTCCTTACGCCATTTTTCAAGGTATTATACTGGAGTCAGCGGGCCTCGCCTGGATACTCCCATCCAAGTCTTGGCTACCAAGTACGTTTTGTTTAGTACCCCAGCATGTTTGGTACTCAGTTTTAGTCATGGAGAAAAGAATATTCTTCTTCCATGGTTTTATTGTCCCACTGATGGGATGAAATGCTGCGTCGACGTTATCCAACCCGAGGATAGAACTTTAGATGAGTGGGTAAAAGCGTGAAACGTTACCACTAGACCACCAGGCTTCTATAACACTACTCACTCATAATAGAAAATAATTACATTGAAGAAAATGAAATTAAAATTTGAGCGGCAGTCATCCGTTTTAACTGACGTTCACCGAGCTAATCTTTCTCAGGACCCTCTCGAGATCTCATCAAAAATAGGGATTCTTTACAATTTATGTTTTGTAAATATTAATAACTACTTAAAGCTCAAAATTTTACCCGTAAAAATTTGTCACTTTTATTATAAAATTAATTTATACCCATTTATGAAATTTATTAATTTAACTTAGGCATATACATAAGTTTATAACACACCACTAAAATGCAAAAAATAGTTACAAATCAAGTTAGAGAAAATGGAGCAAATAAATACTATGATAAGAGAGAAAATTTATACAAACAAAACATATTATATATATAGCTGAGTAAAATTTAGAAGTGTGTTAAAATTTAAAATTTTTTAGTGATTATAAAGTCACCAAATTTAAATAATTTATAGTCAATGAACATTAAATTAAATTTTATATCTTTTTTCCTAAAACCACAAATCAAAAAGATTTTAATCTTTTTGATTTAAAAAGATTAAAATCTTTTTTAATCAAAAAGATTTTAATCTTTTTGATTTGTGGATTACAAAAAAAGATGATTAAACTTTACTTTAAAAATATTATTAAACTTTTGTTTCTCTGTAAATGAGATATAAGTGTATTTTTTTTAAATCTATGAGATTAAGTTTAATTTTTTCCACCACAAATGAGTTTTACAATCTCTTAATTCCACTTTCCTTTCAGTAGAAATTAATTATTTTCCCAAAAGTTAATTTTTTATTTTGATGACTATCAGCCAAATTTTGCACTACATTACGCGATGTCAAAGGGAAAAAGAAGTCAGTACTCTTCAAACATGATAATTAAGCTATACCCTTCGCGCACGATACCATATCATTCATAGCATTAGGAGCATCTTTTTAACATACAGTGTATGTTAAAAATATACTGTCGAAAATGGACATTTTTAATTAATCCGTATAAAGAAATTTTTTGGGTATATTAACTTTTCCAGTGCAGAAACAAAAAAGCTACTTTCTTTAAACTTCAACTAATTTCACAGTGACAGTACAATGATCCTGTCTTGGCCCTTGCTACATTGACCTAAGTAAAATAAACATTGAAAACTTTCAAGTTGTGTAATAAAAATGAAGTAAATTTGTACACAAGAGTGATAAATTATAATAACATAAAAAACATTTTTGTTATAATAATTTATCTCTTTCTAATGAATTTCATGATAAATTTTAAATTTTCGCTTTCTTCAGATTGCTAGCGTGTGGAAGATAAATTGTAATATAATAAAAGTATCATAAATCTGTTTTTATCATATATCCGTTTTTAGAATATATATATATATATATATTGAATAACTTTATAATAAGAACTAACAAGAAGTCATAAGTAATAATAAAGAAAATCATAAATGAAATTATCATCATTATTTATGACTTCTTGTTAGCGTAATGTCAATTAGTAGAACCCATTTTTGAAAATTTTATGATCCCTGGAGGTAAAAAATTAACTCAAGGCTAGTTAATATTATATCATCTTCCTTTTTGAATATTTTGCCCTGCAAAACACTTTGTAAGAACAAAAACAAATGATAATCAGAGGGTGCTATGTCCAGGGAATATGATGCATATGGAAATTTTCCCAACTTTTTTCCTGGGACTTTTTGACGAATCCTTAAAAAAAACGCGTGGCCTTACATTATCATGAGGCAATATTATTTCGTTCCTATTATACATCATGTCCCCCCCCCCCCACTTGAACTGCTGTTTCTAACTTTGTTAGTTACCAACAATATTTACTTTTTGCAATTTACAACAAATTTAACTTTTCGCTTACCTTAAACACTCAAAATGAATTGATTCTAGAATGCCTCTCCATATGCACTATATACTTTTTTTCATGCTTAACTTAAAATTAAAGGTGAACAAAGCAAGTCTCTTTCCATGTTCACAATGTCTCTTTTCTTTAATATATTTTCATTTTTTTTAAACTGTGGGCTCTGTGTGATTGACCCTTTGCCAAAACAAGGCCGCAAACTGCTATTTATTCAGCGTTACCCGCTGGGCACTTGTGAACCAAGTCATGGCGGCGAGTAGCATTACTCACGTCACACCACCACAAACTCGTTTATAGGGTGGACCACATTCATTCATCATCTCAGAAGAAAGACAAAGAAACACAAAGAAAGGAAACCTCCATGCACGAACCGGGATTCAAACCCGGGACCAACAGCCTAGCTAACCATTCGGACATCGGCCGGCTAATGTATTTTTACAGATAAATCATTTTTCATTTCTTGTAATCAACCAGTTCAAGGAGGCTTCAATTTTGCGTCGTGCTAATAGAAATAAGCTATGGTGGTTCGATCGTTTAAACTCTTCTCACTGAATTCATGTGGCACCCATCTCATATATTTCCATCTCTAGATATCCTAATCCCTTGATATTGTCAAGAACGGCTTGTTGAGCTGAATGAAACTTTTTCTTACGTTGGTAAAAAAATGATTTAGCGATGAAATGACCTCGACAATATCGTTATCGATTAAACGTGGTCAACCAGAGCGTGGCTTGTCACAAAGATTAAAAATCAACTTTTTGAAATTTTCAAAACATCCTATGTTTATTCTATGTGAGAAAACTGTGTGTAACCAAATACTCAATACATTTTTATGAGCTTTTATTGTGCTTTTTCATTGTTGAAATCCATACAAAATAGCTTGGCAGTGAACTTTGCCAGTAGATACGGATAAATCTGAACTTTGTCAGTAGATACGGATAAATGATCCCGTTCACTTTACGATTATTAAGAATAATCTTCATTTAAGTTCACATGCTTGGTCATTATGCATACATTCAGGGGTAAAATGAAGACAGCTAAATGTGTATGCAACATGAATAGTGTATACTTGCTAAAAATTATTCTAATAAGAACAGGCAGAACTTTGCGGTTGATTTAGCATGTATTTTATAAGTAGGAAATATATAAATTTAAAAAAAAATAAGCAGGAGTATATTTGTATGAAATTATTATTATAAATGATATATTCTAATTTTAAAAAAAATGATAAGAGATAAACTGTAAACTTTTAAATGAATAATTTAACTTTTACCTCATAAAAATTAATTACAACTTTTGAAAATAGTCCCTAAATTAAAAAGTATTTATAGTGCATTATAGACACAATTTTTAGGACTTAAATACCTAATATACCTATTTATAAAAATAATATACTTATATGCTTAAAAATGTATTGGTGATGAAATATTTTTTGTATATCATTAGGAAATTTTCTTCATATATTTTTCATAATAAACTTTGAATTATTTTTTACAGATAACAGTATTTTGCAATAAATAATTTAACACAAAAAACTTAGAATTTACATGTCCTTTAAACTTTATTAAATTATCCAAAGAAAAAGGAAATTCGGTGACCTCGTTTAAACTCGATTCCTGATTTCCTTTCGAAGGTCATTTTTTTTTTTTTTTCAAGGATAACGAGTCAGTGTTCTATTTTATGTTCAGCGTCCAGCTCATTTCAAGTTATTTGAAATTCCTTCGCGAAGAGAATTTTAATTTACTTGAATAAATTTAACAACATATAATTGATGAGGCAGATGAAAAGGAAATTCCTTACAAACAACGTCAATGTAGTCAGGATTTATCTTACTTGGGGAGAAACATTTCCTTGAGTAACTCATCTTAAAATTAATTCTAAAAACTTAGTTGAAATCTTTAGAAAATTTAATTTTTATGATTTATTTCTATTTTTAACCGAAATGAACTAAATTTTTTGTGACTATGATTATACTGGCATAGCATTCGAATCCAATTAAGCTGCTAAGGCAGCTTAATTGGAATTGCACAATCAAGACTGAATGCCACATTAAGTTTTTATCGAAATAGCTATTATGTCTAAAGGAGCTTTACAACATATAAAATCTAAATGAGTTTCTAAAAACAATTAATATACCATTCTATTTTACACCATTTCTTAAAGATTTGATTGTATAGTCTTACTAAGTTCAATGTTAGGAAATCGTTCTTCGTGATGGAAGGTAATGAGTTCAATTCCAGTCTCTGTTGAAATAAGGATATTTTTGTTGTTTTTATGTACGTCTATCAGGAAATTTTGTAGATTTCCTTCCTTTTTACATAAAAATTCTTCCAATTATCTTCGTAAAATTTTCTCTCTCGAAAGATCCTCTACAACATTACATTGAATGTTTTACAATGACTTTAAACTGTTACATCATCCACACTTCGTGGCGTTAACATTTTTACTTTGTAAATTTCAAAATTTTTAATTTAGTGCATTTCTATTTTTTTTAATAGTTGATCGTTTTTAATTTTCTAAATTAATCATTAACAAAATCGCTCGTGTTTCATGCATGTTGCATTTCCTTTTAACTGTTGCAGTAATTCATTTCAAAAAACAAATGAATTTTAAAAAATTTGAAATTTGTTTTTGTACAATGCAGTTTTTAATTACAAAATTTTATGATGTGCTTAAAAATGTTTCAACATTCAGCATGAATTTTGTATTTTTCTCTCTACAGATAATACCAAAATCAAAATTGAATAATAAAATTTTCCAGTGAGTAATGAAATTTAATTAGAAAGGGCAATACAAATATTACGGAAATATTACCGACTACATAAAAAAATTAATTCTAAAACAATAAGAATCTAATGCGACGATTCTTTTGTTATTAAAAAGTTTTTAAGACAGTAGTTGTTTAATTTCTTCATGTAATTATAAATTTTGACTGTGTATGAGAGTGCTCATACTCAGAGATAAATTGAAGTATTTACTAGGCTGTATTTAGTATTACACACATGCCATATATTCCCGTTTATAAGGTAGGCAACCATTCATACTCCATGCATGCAAAGAAGGGACAAAGACAAGAGAGAGAGAAAGAGAAAGTACATCCATGCCCGAGGCGGGATTCGAACCCAGGACCTCCATATCCGCAGTCAGGCAGGCTGACCACTAGATAGATGATTAATTTTTCCATATATGAAAAATGTTAGGATATGTAATTTTTCCCTAGAAGCTTTGACGAAATCATCTTGAAATGGAAAACGCTGTGGGTAATTTTAAAAAAGTGACTTTATTAATTGATTTCTATGGCTGGTTATGTTGATAGAAAAGAGAGAAACACTAAGCGAAAAATTAAAAGTACTGCAAATCATGGGAATAGTGTACCAATAATGAAGTAGCTGCTACAATAAAACTGCTGCAAGATTATTGCAAAAAGGTGCAATAATTAAAAAGCACAAGCGTAAAAATTTTCACAACAGTGAATCATTGTAAATTCTGATATCATAATATATTTTTGACGTGACATTTTTTTTATAACACACGCATACGGAAAAAAATATAGCAAATGACTAATTAACTATATTTCTGTATTTGAGATTGTTAATCGTTCTCTAAACATATGTATATATTTTGTGATAATTATTTATTAAAATCTAAATTGCAAAATTTTATTTTTAAATTTGTAGTCAGATTCTTTTTCAGAAAAGTAAATTTCTTTAATATTATTTTGAATTATTAATTCAATCATTAATTTGCATATTATTTTATTGTCAAACCGAATCCACACTTTTCATAACAACCACGTGATAGAAATACCATTTTAAGTATGTAAGTGGCACACATTTAAAGAGT
This sequence comes from Latrodectus geometricus, assembly GCA_026290005.1. Taxonomy (NCBI): domain Eukaryota; kingdom Metazoa; phylum Arthropoda; class Arachnida; order Araneae; family Theridiidae; genus Latrodectus; species Latrodectus geometricus. The sequence continues at coordinate 12,880 of JAPDSC010105405.1, read as the reverse complement.
TCTATCCGATAACAATGAATAAATATTGCTCAGAATGAATTTTTCTCACGCTGATAACTGTTGAAAATATTTATTTGTTTTCGATGATAGATAAGCCAATATACAACAAGATAAGAATACACAGAATTTAATTCAAATGAAATAACATAACAACGGTCACTCTGCACCTGTTACTGGAGAATAAATTAAATTTAAGAGATTAAATAAATTATAATATTGAATGGATTTATTTACATTTTGCTGATCGGGGATATTGTTGCTAATGTAATTCAATCTGCTTAATCAATTACAATGATTCACTTCATTAGAGAAAGAAAGGGATCAAATCGGAAATCGTTTTGGGAAATCAGCACAAACTACATTAAAAAAATAATAAAAAGATTAGTGTGGTCTCAGCGAAAATAGTGAGTTGAACTTTCATGTGGCATTGTCTCATACGATTTACATCAATTCGCGAAACTTTTTAACAAACACTCTATTCACGGTTAAGCAAAGTCATAGGTATAAGCGATAAGGCTATTGAAGAGAATACATAGTGATTTTTAATATAGTATTCTAATTTCAAGTAAACAGTATATTAGCATACAATAAGGAATAAATATAGCATGGAATTCTATTCTGTTTCTTTAATAAAATAAAGAACAAATTTTTTTGAGTGCTCAACTTAGACTTCTGTTCATTAAAATAATCTAAACTTTAAGCCAAAAAGTGTAACATAAAAATAAATTGCAGAATCAATACGAACTCATTTCCATAATATTTCACCAAAAAAATATATGAAATATCCTTCTATGGTCTACAGTTAAATAATCTTCTTATTTAACTTTTATACAGGAAAATTTCTTTTAGATGAGATATAAAAAATTATATATCAACATTTAAAATCCTTATATTGTTAAAAAGAATAATAATAATTATTATTTCAAATATTATTATTTTTACTTGTACATACATATATGTATATAGGCCCAGAAATGACTTTCAATGACGTACAAATATGGTTATATGATTTTTACTTCCTACTTAAAAATATTATTAACTATATCATGTAATTTATACCAAATATTTTCTTTAATAAAACATAAATACCAAGAAATTCAGTTTCTAATGTAATCTATATAATCATATATATTACATAAAAAAAATAATTAATATCAACATGTTTATTATAAATTTAAAATGCCATGCTGAAATTATTTTTCAGATCAAGGACAGAAATATTTGAATTATCCTAAATTTTTTTTTAAAAAATATGTGAAATAAAGCATTTCTTTTATTGGTCTAAATATAAAAAGTGTAAAAAGAAGAGCAACTTGTGTAACTAATATTGATAGGGAGTGAATGGAATTTTCTAAGAAGGGGGGAAACAAGAGCTATTCTTCTCTTTGTCTGTTAAGGAAAACCCGTTTCTTTGAATGCCTGTTCTAAGCAGCTGTGAGCACAATAACTTTAGGGAGAATACAAGTTCTAGAAAAAGATCACTTTCTGGATTTTTCTCCGAAACATGACAATAAACGTCGGGAAGAGCAAGAAAGTGTGCGAGCTCTTAACATATTTGGAAAGCAAGACATGCGCCTTATATCTTGTAAAATAATTGTAGGCGAATTTCAAAAATCTTAGGAAATCATTTTGAATTAAATAAGTTACTTTTTAATGTGACTGGATCATTTTATAAAAATGAAGCCCTCGTGCATTTTATGGAATTTGATAATAATATTCAGTTTTAGAGATTTATAAGAAATATTTGGGCAAAATGAACAAAATATATTCCCTTGTAAAAGTAAAATAAAATTTGTTTTTATTTTAAGAGTAATGAAATTTGTATTGAAATAAAATAAATATATTAAAATTAAAATAAATATTACTCATATTTTGTGTATGCTATAAAAAAAATTTAAATATGACATAACAGAAGAGATTTATTTAACTAACAGCCTTTCTCCCTTTGAAGGACTTTAAATAACTACAGTTCTTTTAAAATAGTAGTTTATTATTTGTAATAAGATTTTATTACCTTCTAAGTCTTTCTCTTTTAAAACGTCTGACAAAAAATGGTTATAAAAATTTTAGACAAATATTCAACTTTTTGTATTTATAGATTATTAGAACTATCTCGGATTATCGCTTTTATGAAAAGTAATCTTGTATAAATTTTGAATATAATATTAGTAAGGATATCTTTTGTACAAATTTTAAATACATATCAAACAGCTGTAAGGCGAGTATGATATAAAAAATGTTCACTAAAGAGAATAAAGAAGGGGCAGAAATATAATGATATTGAATTACGTATCGTACTGAATAAATAAGTACCAAGTTTAATCACTAACCAAAGTTTACAACAAGTTTAATTCATGAAACCATCATTCATAGATACATTTCAACTGCAAAACGTTTTGATGGCACATCATTTTAAAAAATTCATGCAGTCAAAAAATGCATTTCGTTAAAAATTATATTATGTAATTTTAGATAAGAGACACTGTTACATGTGATAAAAAATGTTCTCACTTAACAACATCATATAGAACACAAAATAACAACGTCGTATAAAACAAAAATTATAATTTTTTTGGAAATAATATTTACTACAATTAGGGCTATTCTCCGTTGAAAAATGAATGTACGCAACATAATGCAATATTTTTCACTGTATTTATTTTATTTAATTTTTGCAACAAGTTAGATTAAATTTATTCATAGCACATAAGGAATTGTAAATATAAAATTTGATGTAAAAGTGTATTTATATCTGTCTTTTTTATGGATCTGTTTTAACTTCTAGCTAAACATAACTGTGTTTTCAAATGTGGAAATGTACATAAGTCTCTTTCGCTCTCTATAAATGAACTTTATTTTGCAGAGTGTGTGTGAGAATAAAACTATATAAAAAATTATCAAGAATGACCATAAAAGCAAAATTGCGAAACCTTAAGCAGATGTGGAAGTGTATTATATTGATGACATTATTCCTATTCTAATGACCAGTAAGCTCATTTCTGTATACATATGAATACACAGACATAGATTAAATTATATATAGTCATATACATTTTATTAAATGTTTCTCATATCAAAAAGAAAAGGAAAAGCAAGACAACAATAAAACAAATGTCCATTCAATTCTATTTATATTTATCAAAAATCGTCAAAAAGTACTTTTCATAATTGGTGGCTTAATGATCTATATCATTGCATTTCATTGATGCACAAGGAAGAAACTTCTCTGATATCATCAATTATACATTTTATGCATATTTTTGATTAACTTGACACCATCAAACAATCCGATTGATTTTGTTAATTTATTATTTGGGCTACTTTTCATGCGTTTTATGAACAAGTCTATTGCAATATTTTTTTTCTATCTATGTTGTTGTTGTTGCTTATCCCCCTGGTACAGGAAAGCCAACACCAGGTCCAGGGTAGAAGTGCAAACTACCCTATGCCAGAAGTGCAAACTGGCATAGGATAGTTCGAAACATTTTCTTTTTACATTTAAATTTTTTTAAGAATGTATGAGATACATTTTATCTAATAAACTTTGCTCAAAATTCAAAGGATAAAAAGTTTGCTTCAGCAAGATATTAAGTTAAGCGACATATTAATCTTAAATGATTCAAATTTACTTCAAATTAAAAAAAAATTCCATGAAGCTATCATTTCAATTTCAATTTAAAGTCACAATAATTTAGGTAACAAATAAAAAATATTTCAAGAATGGAATTAATAGGTAACCATAATATTTTATTCCTTGAAATATTTGCAACATTCTTAAATGTAGAAATCGATATTCATGTGCGAAATTACTACATTCGAAGGTGGGTTAAATACAAGAGGGACTAATGTGCCTATAGGAATATCCCAAATGACACGAATTTGTTTGCTGATTGATGGAATGACACTAACCATGCTGATTCTAAGTTACCTTATAGCAGATCTGTTTGTCTCCAAAAAAGTAATCCCTTTTTGCCCTATTTGTTAAAATAGTAATTTTGTTCTCATGATAATTTCTATTGATAGCCAAAATAATAAAATATTAATTACGTTCAAAGAACTTTGCTTGAGACATATTTATCATATAAAAAATTATTTACATTCAAATAAATTATTTATAATCATTATACGAACCTAAATAATAATGTAATCTTAATGAAAGATTTGTTAAATTTTAATTAAAATTTAATCTTAATAAGTAATAAATTTATCTGCATTTTGAAGTCTTAAATTAAGTTTTGTAAATACAGATAACCCAAAGAAAAATACCAAGATAAACAATGTAATATAAATCTAAATGAGGAAAAGGGATAGGGACCACGTCTTCAACAGAAGTGAGATGATCAACTGTGCAAATAAGACAACCTTTTCAGACTAACACTAAAGACAAAGGTCTAAAAATATTCGTGCTATACACCCGAAAAGTGTCTCTATAAGAAGAAAATACAACTATATCAAAACTGAAATAAATGGTACATTACATTGAAAAATAAGCAAAGCAATACAATGAATAATAGGCAAAGTATAACAATAAGAAAAATATATCAAATACAGAAGAATGTATATTAAATACTGAAGAACATGGTTGCCAAAAGTAATAAGAAAAAAATTTTTTATAAGTTAAATTAAGAAGTTAAAGTAGTTTAAAATTTTTAATGTAGATTAAAAATTAAAGTATAATTAAAGAGAAAGTATGTGTTTTCGGGATTCTTATAAGAACTACAATGCTTTTGCGCTGGTGTGATTGCCTATAATATTTATTGATTGATATTGTATTTGCTTTTTCTCTACATTGTATTTACTGCTTTATATTATACATATATATACAACTGAAGAAATTTATAAATTCTTTATTCAATTTATAAATTTTCTTATTTATTAAAACTAAAAAGCTTAATTTTTTTTTTAATTTTTTATAACTGAATCGAACTACGGATATTTAATAGTTAGAGTTTGAGATTTATCTTATGTACAATTTTTAATTAAAAAATAGACAATGTACACTAATACAAAATATCTTAATTTTACACTTTTGATTTTTTTTAATTAAAATTTGTAACTTTATTTCAAAGTTTATTTCAAACTTTATTAAAAAAATTCATATATGAAAAAAGATTAAGCAATTTTTTAGTTAGAATTAACAAATATTAATCAACTTCTTGTTTTTGAAAAAAACTACTTGAGATAATGAATTCACATATGAAATATAGTTTTGCCGTATAAGCATGGTAAAGTGACAAAACATTTATAAATATTTTATATGGTATATCTTGTGAAAAAAAAAAGTATTTAAATTTATCTTGACTTTTACATATGACATATTGTATTCCCATATGTTTATATCTTTATTAAAATATAGAAATTAAAAGAAAATGTGATAATTGTAATCATTCCATTTTTAATCCTCTTCGCTAGCACCAAGAAATGATAGGAAAAGTAAATCAACCAGCGAATTTCTTTTCAAATTAGATTGAGACCTAAGAAATATTAAGGTTGCTATATATTATTTGTAAAATAACATTCCTATTGTATACCGCCAAATTATAGCTATCACTTTCTTGAAATGAGCATGCGTTAGAATTCCCATTGGGAGCCGAATTTCTAGGCTGTATCTCGAGATCATGTGTAAAAATCGAAATCCAAAGAAATACCAGACTGTATCCTAAAAGTAAAGAACTGAAAATCAATTGCTGGGAAAGGGCTAAATGGGAAAATCTGAAGAAGGTGACTTTGAAGTCATTGGCTCAAAGTCGTGGTCAAAAAGGGCTGTCCTGCCAAAGCTGATTTGATAATATGACTAATTAACAAAAAACAAAACAACTTATAAATCAACAATTTCATTTTTCTGCGTATTCTGTATTTTCTTTGAATATATCATATTCTCATATCTGTTGAAATATATCATATTTTCAATTTTCTGATATATTTCAACAAGCTTTCTGTATTTCATTAAAACTTTTGTTGGGTAAATTCCAGGGTCAGAAGCATTTGCAATAAATGGAGCTAAAACATATGCGCTTCAATCATGAAAATACTATACGTAACGAATAGGGATGTCGACAAGATTGAGAAAAAACTACCGGTTACGGTCACAATTCAAAGAGAACTTTTTTCAATGCATGCGACATTTTCAATAATAAATCTTCATGAGATATGTGAATTAAAAATTAAAGTATCACAAAAAGTATTTCAAGCTAAAACTATTTAAAAAAAAAAAAAAAAAAAAAAAAAAAAAAAAAAAAAAACCCCTTTAAATATTTTAATTAATTTTTGTTTTCTTAAAATATATCATTGATTGATTTAAATTATTTTAGAAATATCTATAAGTATCTCAAGTCTGTACATTGCAAAGAGGTTATAAGAAAATAATGGATGAATACGTTGATTCAGTAAGTTTGAAGGTCACCTTAAGACAAGTAAGCAACTGGGGAGAAATGAACGCCTTTTTGGATAACGGTTCATGGAATCCGCATGGCTGGTATTCCATTCAGGAAGGGGGATAAAGACATTCTTGTATGGCACCCCACAGTCTGATTTGAGGAACAAACGTACGAAGAATGTCTTGACCTTGTAATCTTGCTAAGTTCTTGACCTTGACCCATTTTAAACTCATTGTGGTCAGCGTGTAAAGAAATCGAAATTTTTAGACCCCTCCATCCAAAGTTTAAAAATATTCTAAGGGACACTTCGTGTATTTCTTTAATAGCTTAATTTGTATACATATATATTAATATAATTTATTTAAAACAGTAAAATTAGATTAAAATGTTGATATTGAATAATGAAAAAAATAATTTGAAATTTTTATTTATACGATAAGTTAATTTAGTATTTGAAGGAAAAAAACGCGACAACCTCATGAAAATTCTCATTGTTTCCTAATCAGAATTCTTTATTTTTGTTCACAGTATATAATTAAATTGAATATTTATTCACGAAAATTTTTCATTTCAAAAATGTAATGCGTATTATGATAACTAATAAAGTAAAATATGTAATACATGAGAAATATTTGCAAAAAATACTCACATTAACATTAGAAAAATGAGAATGCTGTCCAAAACTTCTGATTCTCAATGAATTTCGAATCAATACTCTACGAATGGTACATATTGATTATTTCCTTTTATTCAAACCTTTAAATAAACTATGCACTGGTCATTTAGTCACACACATTTTTAAATTCATATAAATTAAATAACAACAATTAACTACTGCAATAAAATGTTTTGCACTTTATTAATAATCATTTTTTACTTAATACTTTAATACAACTAAAAATAATCTATAGAAATTAATATGCATTATTTATATTATTATATATGGTACTTATTAAATTGTTTCCTCATATGTTCAAATAATATAAAAAAAATAGAAATATGTAGAAACATTAAAATAAACAATTCTTAGACCGAAATCATGTATAAACGTGTAAATGTTAAATAAAGTATATTAGGTGAAAATATTTTGAAATTTTATTAAAATCATATTTTTATGATAACTCTTCTTAGAAACGTTTAACCGGACCATCTTAAATAACTTCACATTTATGATCTCCAGAAATAAGCTAGATTGGAATTTAAAACTACCGCTATTTCTGCTTGCTTGGCTCAGTACTGTGTCCATGAGTCTACCGGATAAAATCTATCACAAATGCTTTTTGGTCGTGACCTTGGTACTTCGTCTCCATTGTGACCTTCAGTTCGATCGTTCACCGGGTATATCCAGTGGTGTTGTCGAGCCGGAACGCTCCGGAACGTCGTTCCGGTACTTCCTTTTTGGACAGGAACGCGTTCCAGAACTAAAGATGATTTCTGATAACGAGAATTGGCTGACGTATTGAAAAAAAAATTAAAAAGAATTGCTGATTTTTTTTTTCTTTCTAATTTTTGACGAATTTTTATAAGTATTATTATAAACAAGGGTTTGAACCGAACCCGAACCAATACAATGTAATAATAAGATCAATAAGTACTACTGTTAGCAAAATATTCTATGCACGCTACCTAAGTCAAAGTGTCGATTAAAAAGTGTGAACATAATCCTATTTGGAATATTTTATAAAAGCCATTAGTGTTTTCATGTATTGTTAAAAATATTTATGCAATATTGTTTGAGTATCTACTATGCGTATTTTATAATTTGTTAACTAATTTTTACTAAACGTTCCTATTATTGTATTAAACATACATATATACATACACACAAAATGGTTTCCGTAATGATTTTCGTTTCCTTTCCTTTTTATGCTATATACAGGGCCAATCCTGGCGACAGGCGAAAATTGGGGGAATCTCCCCCCCCCCCGTTGTTAAATTTGGGACATGAGACCGCACAGAGCGGCCGCCTACCCAGGATCGGCCCTGTCTATATAATTATATATACGCGTTCCGTTAAAAAAAAAAAAATTAGCACAACACCGCTGAGTATATCTTCATCACCAAAGGAATAAAGTGGCAAAGTTTGGCTTTTCCAAAGTTACAAAAAACTTTTCCAAAGTTAACAAAGAACTTTTCCAAAGTTAACAAAGAACTTTTCCAAAGTTACATGCCAACTGGAACGGTCCATACATAATCTAAAAAGACTGAATGAGGTCTTGGTTCGTATCAGGAAATCACCTTCTTCAAAACCTAAGGTCATTAGGACAGATTAGCTAGCATTAACCACACATTATGACAGATTAGCTCTCCTTACCATAGTATAAATTAAAAAAATTAATAGACCATGGTCTCTTTGTAAATAGTGTAAATAATTTTAATTGAATAGTTGCTATTTTTTGTATTTGCTTAATACTTTCAGGTGATTTTGTATGCAATGTGTTTGTATCGTCTTAAAATGTAAATTTATTTTACTTTATGTTTGGCCTCATATTATGATATTGTACTGCTTATGACATGCAGTCCTTGAGAGGGGACAATGCTACAAACTTACTTGTATTTGTCTTTAAATATCTCAGACAGATCGGAAATGCTCAGTTTTGGGCTAAAATTGTGCAATTCAAGTGCATTCTACATTAAAAAACGGTATTTCTAAAGATTTGGTAACATGGCAACCACTTGGCCATTCAGCTGCCAGCTAATTACTGACGAAAAACAAAGTTTTTAAGTGACTCTTTATAGACTCTCAAGAATCCAGAAACGTTGTACGACTGGAGTCATAAGTGAGGTTGAAGAGTTAATGCTGCGTATCACTAGAAAAATGTATATAGATTTTATGAACAGTCTTCTCAAAAAGTTACTGAGCAGATGATTGAGATGAAAGTTAGACAAGAGGAGTTGAAAACCAAGATGAAAGCTGGACAGGAAAGGACTAATCGAATCAACGTAACGATCGAAGGAAGGAAGATGAGATATTACACAAGAGCGATGGAACATGATTTCAGGAATTTGACAAAGTTTGGCTGTGGATCCCAATTCGACGGAAAGAACTTTTCCAAAGTGACAAGCCAACTGGAACGGTCCATACATAATCTAAAAAGATTGAATGAGGTTGTGGTTCGTATCAGGAAATCACTTTCTTCAAAACCAAAGGTCATTAGGGCAGATTAGCTAGCATTAGCAAGACATTATGACAAATTAGCTCTCCTTACCATAGTATAAATTAAAAAAATTAATAGACCATGGTCTCTTTGTAAATAGTGTAAATAATTTTAATTGAATAGTTGCTATTTTTTGTATTTGCTTAATACTTTCAGGTGATTTTGTATGCAATGTGTTTGTATCGTCTTAAAATGTAAATTTATTTTACTTTATGTTTGGCCTTCTATTATGATATTGTACTGCTTAGGACGTGCAGTCCTTGAGAGGGAGCAATGCTACAAACTTACTTGTATTTATCTTTAAATATCTCAGACAGATCGGAAATACTCATTTTTGGCCAAAAATTGCGCAATTCAGGTGTATTCTTCATTAAGATCATCATTTCTAAAAATTTGGCAACTTGACAACCCTTTGCAAGATTCTTAGCGGCCATTGGCGAACAACTTGGCGAAGTATAGATATTTTTTTAAAAATCAATTAGAACAATATTACAATAAAGTACAAGAAGTTATATGAATGCTAAAATCCATAGCAACTCATAAGGATAGATGTTGTTAATTCTAATATTATATTTAAATAAATTTTACAAAAGGATTATTTTATTTTAATTTGATAACATTTTAAAATTTTGAAACTAATGGTTTGAAAACATATATGTATTTAAAAAATGAAATTTTGGAAAAACTTTTTCATACATTTTTATATGTTGAAATATAATCGATATAGTTCAATTACAAATAATTATCGACTAAAAATGTTTTGAACGTGGTTTTTATTATTTTTTTGAAAAAAATTTAAATTGCATATTTTAAATTACATTTAGGAAAATAACAAATTATTAAAAATTAGAAAAAGAATTATCGGGAAATTTTATTTCAATGGATATTTCTATCCACGCCTTTTAGACTTTATTGCGATTGAATCTTCGCTGAAAACATTAATTGGCTACTAATTACTGGACTTGTTTAATAGAACTAATGAAACTAATTAAATTCAGCAACTTCTTTCATTTTTGAACAGTGGAAATATATATTTGAACTGAAATCAAAGAGATAGAAATACACGTGATTGACACGTCATGGCATTATGACATATAGGTGTATGTGGTCTGTTTGAAATAATCAAAAAAAAAACTCTATTTTTCTTTTTGTAAGTTAAAATTGGCAACAGGTATAGCTTTGAGAGACACTTTACATTTGCACGCGTATTTTATTTGATAAATTTATTAAATACTATTTAATTAAATTTATTTGAAACTTTAACGAAACACACCTAAAATTTAAAAAGGAGTTTATGCTAAATGCTTCACTTTTTAACCATGGCTTGGTGTAATTTTTAAGACTTTTGTTTGGAACTCTTTCTTTTGTTGCGGAAGAATACATTTCATATATAAGGGCTTGGCTCAGCCTTTCTTCCTTCATTTATGTTCTATTTTATATAGTAGCTCACGTGGGAAAAAAAAAATTTTTTTTTTAAAATTTAACTATAAGTTTTTTTCTCTAAGCTTTAAAAAAAAATAATAAATAAAAAAAAAAGACAAAAAAAATAGTAAAACTTAAAAGTATTTTAAAAAGTATACTAGTTTTTTGTCATTATTGATAAATCTAGTTCACCTAGATATATAAGCCTACCATATTTAAGTAACGTATTTTTGAAATGTCTTTAAATCCTAACGGTCCGAATTATCCTGTTGCATCATTATATGTCGGTGATCTTCATAATGATGTTACGGAGGCCATGCTTTTTGAAAAGTTTTCCAGTGCTGGTCCTGTACTTTCCATTCGCGTGTGTAGAGATTTAATTGCTAGGCGTTCGCTTGGATATGCTTATGTGAATTTCCAGCAGCCTGTTGATGGTAAGTATATTTTTCTTTTTAAATGATTTATTCTTATAACATTTTTATATAAATGCTTTTATGTACAAAAACAATACCTTCTTATTTTGTTGTTTGAAGAACATGTTCAAATCTTCTATATGAAGTATATAAATGTATAGATTAAAGTTTTAAATGAACTTGCATGTGAAAATTAATAAATTTATTTACTTCTCTAAAGGAATGACTGAAACAAAATATTTAATATGATTTAGTTGTATAATTACAATACTGTAATTATACAACTAAATCATTTCCTTGTGATTTTTTTCTTATGTTTTTATCATTAGATTATTCCACTGTTAAATAAAAAGTTTTAATTCGTAAATCATCTAACCAAGCTTAAATATCATATTTAATGCGTTTTACTTTCATGTCTCATTTTACTGAAAGAAATTTTGTATTAAATGATAAACATATTTTTTCTGTATTAGCGGAGAGAGCCCTGGATACCATGAATTTTGATATGGTCAAAGGGAGACCTATTCGCATAATGTGGTCTCAAAGAGATCCCTCCTTAAGAAAATCTGGAGTTGGAAATGTATTCATCAAAAACCTAGACAAAAGCATTGATAATAAGGCTATGTATGACACATTTTCTGCATTTGGAAATATTCTATCTTGCAAAGTAAGTTATTTCTAAAATTGTATTTTATAAATTGTGTTAAAAATTGTTTTATATTTCTTATCTAATTTGTTAAGCTGTCAGTGTAACAGTTAGTGATCTTGCATTAACCAGTTATGGCATAGAATCCCATATTAGGCATGGTTGTTTATTAGTGGTTTAAAATCCACTTCATGCTATAGCTCCTAGTGTTGTTAGCCTTCAAGTGTAAATCATAATTGAGTGGTTAATCAAATTTTTGAATTCAAAGAAGGAGCTTTTCATGTATTTAAAACTGCTGTTTGAAATTAAACATTAATAAATGTTTTTAAGGTTGGGTGTATTATCTTGATATATGTAATTATACGTAAAAATATTTTAATTTATAAGATGTTTAATTCTTTGTAATACCAGATTAAATTAGAGAATAATAAATTTAATGTTTATATACTGTCTAGTGATCCTGTGAAATTATTAAATATAGTTTTTACGCTGAGAGTTAATGTATAAAATCTTATTATTTTTTAAATTTTTTAATAACCACGTAAAGTTAGTAATTAGATTTTTAAATTATTTAATCAAGTTAGGATAATTTTTGTAGATGCTTATTTCTGTAATTTATAGGCTAGTTCTTGGTTTGTCTTTTACCACTATTAAAATGACTATGAATCTACCCCAGTGTTTTAAGGTTAAATGATTAAATTACTATTAATATGTGTATTCTATGTAATAGGTAGCTACTGATGAAGAAAGCAACTCAAAAGGTTATGGTTTTGTGCATTTTGAAACTGAAGAAGCAGCTAATAATGCAATCCAGAAAGTAAATGGGATGTTATTGAATGGTCGAAAAGTGTATGTATTTTTTTT
>JAPDSC010105393.1:0-48427 GCA_026290005.1 Latrodectus geometricus | reverse complement strand
TTTTCAAAAGGTACTATCTGCATTTTTATTCACAACAATCCTTTTAAATTTTTCTCTTTGTGAATTTATAGAAATTAACGTGCAATTGATAACGTACACAACCATTATCCAGATAACATACAAAGAGAAAAACCTTAAATGAGATTAAAAAAAAAAAAACTCCTTAAAGATAATGCTTTTAAGAATATTTAAGACACTATCGAAATTCCAAAGTTATAAGCATTTATCAGAGAAAAAATATTTGTAAACCAAGATACATATTTACAGCAAAAATAAGCAAACTTAGGATACGATCCAATTCAACAGCCAAGATAACTTTTTTTTTAAAACCATGAAAATAAATCTACAACAGATTCTTATGATTGCTAAAAATATAATTTCAACATAAATAGCAAAAATGTAATTTAATAATGAGCTACTACATTTCAAAACAATAATAATCCACTCATTTGACTCATAATACATATTTTTAATGACATTTCTTCTTTTGATGATTTTTTTTTACTGGCAATCATACAAAATTTTAATGTAATTCTTAAATTTTACTTATGTACCCAAAAGATTTGATTTAAAAAAAAAAAAGTGATGAGAAGAAACATGGCATTAAAATTTTAAACATGTTTTTTTACTATTACTTATTTTTAAGAAACTGGAGACTAAGTTATAATATTTTATTACTTGGTAGTTTGGTAATATTATAAATCCTTCACACATGTACAATCAAAGCGATATTAAAGTTGTAATTGAATTATGGTTACTTTCTGGTATCAAAGAAAACAAAATTAAGATAAATTAAAGTACAATATTTTTAACAGATTTAATACAAACAATCACCTTTCTTCAACTGTTCTTTTTCTAGATGCATAGTGAGACTTGTACATTTTTGCATAATCTTCAAAAGCCTCTTGAATGCTGTAATTTAAATACAAGAAAAAATTGTTAATATTTAAAATAAACATAGTGGAGAAACAAAAGTGAAATAATTCATTGGACAAAATTTATACTAAATCTTCATAGCAATAAATTTTAAGTAATTGATATAATTTCTGTAGTGAGTTAAATCATGGTGACTTCATTTGTTTGTCAATCAACAATTATTTCTATGCATACAAGGCAAATTTTACAGAAGCTTACACATAAAAACGGATTGCAAATTGATACTTCATTGTAAAAAAAATTACCTCTAAATGATTTTACTAGAGGAAATTCATAAAATGAACATTAACAGCAGTGTGAATTCAGCTACAATAAAAGAGAATGACTGGATGAACTATAAAAAAACATCATTTCCACTGCAATTTCAATCACATCTCATTACAATTTCTAACAACTGCATATTTAATGTACTTGAATATGCTTCACATAATTAAACCATTATTTATGATTTGAATAATAAGTATATAATAAGAAAAAATATCAAAAGAATTATTACCATTGGGGATCTGAAGAAAAGTCCTCTAAAAATTCAAGCTTTCTTTGGGAAAAAAGCAACTTTTGATCATTATTCATATCACTCGCTAATGCCAAATCAAATGCTTCCAAAATAGCAGCTTGATCCATTGGATCTTGCTGATAGCCAACATCAACAAGTTGCAACAGTAAATATGAATTACTCTAAAATATATAAATATTAAATTGAATCACATTTACTAATTTCTTAAAACAAAATTTTTTTAATAAGGAAAAAACATTGCAACTAAATTTTTTACATACACTCTTTTGCCACATGATGCATTAATAAGAAAAAGTAATAGAACTGTAATAACAATTACGACTGCATACATATATATTTTTAAAAAGAATATAAATTTAAAATAAGATTTCTTGAAACATTTCCACAATTTATTGGAAACTGCCTTTAAGCAACTTAATTATTCATTTTTGTTAAATGGAATTAAAAATTAGAAATTAAATTAATTTCTACTTGTTAAATTAGAAATAAAAAAGTTGTCCTCATTATAAAAAATATTAAAAAATAGTTCACAAGGAAAAAATAAATTGTTAATGCTAATGATAAAGAAATTCTAATAGAGAAACCAATTGGAATTAGTTGCTTAATGATAAAGGGAACTAATGAGGAACTATAGCAGAAGAGAAATATGTTAAATTATATGATTATGATTGTTTAATTTTCAAAATACTACAACATTGGTGACAATAGCTTATTATATGAAGAAAATTATGAGAACAAATATATTAATTTTTACAGAAAATCCTCAGAATGAAGTTTAAATTTTTATTCAATCTAGACTTCAGATGGAAAAATACAGACATCTAAGAAAAGCACAAAATTAAAATGTTTGTAGCTTAAATGTCTTGATGTGAATTTAAACAAGATTTTCGAATCAGATATAATTAATATCCTCAAAAAAACTATAAAATTTTTTTGAATTTAAGATGCACATGTACCAATGTTTCAAGAACTAAGAAATTTACAAACTAAACAATTTTTTCCTGATATTCTTTTTTTAACAGTTACTAAAAACAACTAGATGGTTGATGAATCAAATAGAATAGATTTAATTAATACTCAGTGAAATGATTAACAATTAATGGGGAAACATCAGCATAGATCTAAAACATATCTATGATTCACTAATATAAGCAAATATATTTAACTACTTTTGCTAATAAAACAGTATTTCTAAGAAACAAAACAATTATTAAAAACACAAAGTATATTACAATGAAATTAAAATAATATGGATGGCTATGAATTATGATTGCAATTCTTTTTTCCACTTTTAATCTTTGAAATTATTAATTTTAAATAAGCTGTTATTAGCATTAACGGATGTTTTTACATTAAGAAAAAAAATCTATTGATGACATAAATTTTTCTCTGTGTTCAGAGAAAAATTTCCCAACTTCACACAAAGTATATTTCTAATATCTTGACAATGCTATTAATTTGTACAATTTTACAGTAAGGCCACACTAAACTAGTTGGCAGCTATGCATTTTTCGTTTTTTTATCAAAAACTAATTAATATTATCTTACAAATAAATAGTGGGGACATCAGCATAGTAATATTTTAATTTTTGATCTAATTCACTTTAAATAAAAAATATACACCCAAAGAAAAAAAAAAATTTTTTTTTCTCAAATTTATACAAGTTATTCACTATGCTCCACAAGTCAACTCAAAATTATAGGAGTTTTCTGGGCCACAAGAAAAAATATTTCCAAGAATTATGCAAATCTTCTGCCATAATAGGCAGCACTGAATTAGCTAGAATAAACCACATAAAATCAATCATTAACAGATACATAAACCTTTAGAATGAGAGGTGGCCATGAAAAACTAAGCATCATAATGAGCTACAATTTTTTTTTTATGTAAAATTAAATTTTTGTTTGCATTAAAATTATTAATTAATTGAAAACATTTCCACACAATTTTATCGCTAGTTTTCACTGAAAAGGGGGGGAAAAGGCGAGATAAGGAATTAACTGTTGAACATTTTATTCATAAGAGTTGTACTTACAGGATCATTCTTGAGGGCATCTTTTAAAATTTGAGTGGCTTTTGCAAAATCATGCTTAACCTAAAAAGTAAAAATTTTAAACAGTAATGAGAATATAGATGGTAGTTATGAATAACTATTTACTCAATAGTAATAACATCTTTCTTATTTATACATACCTTATATAAGTATCTTGCATATTTAGTTGCAAAATGTGAAGACATTTGAGAATTTTTTGCCTCAGCAATACATTTCAAATAAAGTTCATTAACTTTTTCTTCATTACCCCTGCGCCTTTCAAGATTAATTTTTCGGATAGTAATCTCAAGCATGTCTGTTATAGAATTCCCCAAGTCCTCAAGAATTTGTGCAGCTTTAGCAGGATTATCTAAAAGAAAGAAATACATAATTTAGATTAGATATTTCCAAGCACATGTCATATATGACAGAACTGATTTTTAATTGTACTTTAATGAAAGAAAAGGCAAAACACACTTACTTCGTTTTTCTTCAAAAGCAGCCCATGAGAAATGAATACTAGGTTTACGAGGTAGGTGAATTTTACAAGCTCTTTCATAAACTCCATCAGCACAATCTGGATAATGTTCTTCCATATATTTTGCATACTAAAAAGAAAAAAACCAAATTAAAAGCCAACATTATTGATCTGAAAGAAAACTTTCCATGTCAAAGTTCGTTATTATTTCTTAGATTAATTTTAAAATACAATAGCACATTGATGCACAAACCAGAAGGATTATTTGAGGCAGAGGTGATTGACTGCATCAGTTATACTTACAATATTAGAATAAAAATGTTCGTTATACAATCTCATTTTATCTCCAGCCTAAATGACAAATTAACTATAATTTCAAATAATTCAAAATTTTCTTAATTTTCCTAAAAAAATAACCAACTCTGTAATAAAATAGTTAAGCTTTGAACATCTTAATGAATAATACAAAACGGATTTGAGAAATAATTTCCTTTTTAATTCTAATTATAAAACCAATTTTTTGATTATTATAAAAAATGTTTTTAAATAAAAAAATCTAATGGGAAGTAATTAAACTTAACAAGCATATTCAAGTTTTAATTCACAATATTTAACAAACGAGCTAGTTTGTTTTTGTAAATTAAAAAACTTTTCTAATTTAAAATATTGGCAGAGATTAACATTTTAGCCTAATGAAACTGAAATTACAAAATGCTTATAGCATTACACATATTTATTTTGATTGAAGTAAGGATTATTCAAATGAAGTAATGGTAAAATATTAATGAGTAGAAGGTGACTGCAAACTTTGTACTTCAATAAAATGAGAAATGTTGAATCTAGTGTAATACAAAGGTTTTTCCCTAGCATGATTTTGGAACATAGCACTATAAAACACCAACAACCAAAAGCAAGTCAATATAACTGAAGCAATTATTTAGAATGTATATATCTGAGAGTTGGAAATTATATTTTACTTAATTATAGCAAAGAAAATGCAAGCTAACTGCTTAAAAAACTCTCATGGTACATTTTGAAAAAATTTAAGAATTTAAAAAAGCTTTTTATCTACTATATCATACTTTTTGAAATACTTGTGGGGCAACATTTTATAATAAGGAATTTCAAGAATTCTTTTTGTGGTAATTACACATCTAGTATGATAAAAGATTCCTACCTACAAAATCATTATATGGTGATAGTAAAATAATTTAACAGTCTATAAGGCAGTCTAATTTTAGCAGCATTCACATTAAACAGGTTGGTTGGTTTTAATGGTGCAATGTCCAAGTAAGGACAAGCTGTGCCAGACATCAGTTTTCACATTAAACAGATACAAATATCAAGTATAATATAATGTCACAAAAAAAAAAAAAAAAAAAAAAAAAAACCACATAAAGCTCCACATGACTAATATTATCCACAATAAAATAAATATACTAATTATATATGTGAAAAGATTGTGAAAATAATAAGTCAACAATCAGATTATATATTGAGGGAGGATTAAAAGATTAGTGTTTCCAATAATTATCAAGTCATGGATATGTATATATATACGCAACACAACTCCAGTTAATAATGGCTGTATATTATGAATGGCTAATAATGCATAAGTATACAATTATTAATAGTTAATATAGTATAATGCAAAACGATTTAATAGTTCCCAAAATTGTTTAAACAATATATGCTATCAATTTTATTATAAAAGTATGCTGTTAAAACTAAGAGTAGATTTCAAGAAAGGAATTTCATTGCATTTACAGAATAACCTTTTTTAGAAACAAAAGATTCATATTAGTATTTCTGGGCTCAACTAAAACAGTTTTATCAAATTAGTCATGTTCAGAACGACAATGTTAAATAAGTTATGTAAATATAAGAAAATTGTTCAAAATTATGTGTTCTTTTGAAAAAAAAAATAGTTTTATGAATAAGCATCAAAAATAACTTGCAAACTAAAAAAAACGTAGATAATTGATAGCTTTATTAGCAAAATACTAAAAAATTAAACTTTAATATACTTAAAATTTAAAAAATTGTAACATTTATTTATGCACATAATTTTTCTAGCTACATATTTTAATTTTATAACAAAAAATATACACATTTCAGTTTTAAAATGTATTACCACTTTTTACTTTATCATGTAGATGCAGTTTATAGACCAACACATAACAGATTATCATTTGCTAGATTTTAACACTTATTATAAATCTTATCACAAATAGCAGACAGTTTTCATGAATTAGCCAAAAGCTTTTAAACTGTTGTGATTATGTAGTTTATTTCCTTATAAAATTCACCATTTTTACTAACAATTAGGATTATTTACTTTCCTTGCAGGAAGCAGTTTCACCTAGTCTTATTATTTTTTTTAATTTGCAATTATATTACATTTTGTTGAGTTTTCTGTGAATAACATGATTCTCTCAGGATTTCTGAACACAATGCATTATTTCATTAAAACTAATTTGAATAATATAAGCATACAAGCACAGTCACACAACTTTGATAAGGAGGTCCTTCCTCTTATAAGTACGGAATTATTTGTCATACCTTTCCTGTTAAAAATTCTTATTCAATCCAGACATATGCTTAAATTCTGAGAAGAATCAACATCAATATAATCCTGAGCTTATTTTGCACAATATTTTCAAGAATCTTGTGGTCATTAAATGCATTTACAAACTAAACTATACCATCACAAATGTAAAGAATCTATTCTACAATACTAGACATTTCACTGTAATAGTTTAGATACTAAATTTTATAATACCAACAAAGACTCCAGAAGAGTAAACATATCTGCACTACTTATTCCAACCAATAAGGTGAAATTAAGTAAAATGTTCAATATGAAATTTAATAAAATTGAGACTTCACAAGAATAAATGGATTTTATTTTCAATGAGAATATTCACTTTAAAAATCATTTAATACTTATTAGCTAAAATTGATTGATTTTGAATATGATAACTTTAACAAATTAAAGAAAAAATATAAGTTAAAAAAATTGTTTTATGTTATGATTGAAGTTTCTTAAAAAACAAATATAATAGATGCTTAAAATAGCTTTCTCTTATTCAAATAGTTTATTTAAATAGTTTCTTTGCATGTAGAAAGTACTAAAAAAAGAAGTTGGAAAACTAAAGAAACTTACATTTTAGATTAATTTAACACTATAGTAAGTCTGTATGATAATTTCACCACAAAGTGTATGATGAAATCATAAAAGTTAGCAAGATATTAGAAACAATGAAGCAACATCTTTAATTTATGGTCGATAAAAGAAGTTAAATAATAAAATTTTTAACTACAGACACCAAACCCAATTTTCAGTTTTAAAGAAAATTTGAATGGGGAAAAAAAGTTATATTTTTTCAATGCAATTAAAAAAAGTTGTTTTGCTTATGAAAATTTATACCAAAGCTCAATATAGGAATTATTTTAATTGCTTCATAAAGTTGAACTTTCAGAGTATGATTTAAAAAACTTATATAAGCAGGACAATTCCAACACCCAATACATTACATCATATTTAATACTACTTATTTTAGACAATTGCTAATACAAGAAACAAAATGATGCTGTGGAGCATATGAGAAGGAGGGGGAGAGCAACCATTCACTTTTCAAATGTAGGATTTAAGCAGCAATTAATTTTTCCTCATGCAAGGTTTTCTTTAGTAGACACATGAAAATTTGACACTAATGAATTTGCATTAGTATTTAGCAACATATAATTGGTTGTCTCATTATTTGTGAAAATCGGCAGAATACATTGATTCTTCCACTTTTGAACATTGTTACAAAATTTCTAAATGACATTGTTTTAAATCGTTGGAAATATGCAAAAATTTAAAGTAAAAATTTTTTTGTTGAAAAATTTTGAACAAAAATTTTAAATAAGGAAAAAATATATAAATCTAATTTAACAAACATCTCAAATAACACAAATATGCATTTACTAAAAATAATGTAAATATCAAAGAGAAACAAATATTTAAATATTATTACTTTTAACCACATGTCTTCATATAAAGCACAAGCAATCATGCATCTTTCAAAAAGAATCACAATGCTTTCATGAGTTCCATTTTCAATTTCATAATCAAGATAATCCTTCCAATTTTTTAACTGTGCTCTTTCTAGGGGCTTCACATGGAAATACGGCCTTTTGATCTGAAAATAAACAAAATAGCAGACTGACTGACAATAACATTCCCATGAAAACCTTTAACGTTACCCTAAGACTCTACAATAATGTGCATACCTGAGCTGGGTTGCTGTCATGATAAAGTAATCAGGCCTTCAAAAACCACATTTTCAGCATAGAAACTGCATGTAAATGGTCATGTACAAAACATTTGTTATAAAAAATCTCTAAGCATTGGGGCATGCTTCTTTGTTTTGTTTGCTTTGTTTTTATTTTCTTTTTTTTTACACATTTTATATCTAAAACACAATGAAATACACTTACCGCTTCCTCAAAAGACCAGCGTTTTCCAACTTCTATCTCATTCTTCTCATGTAAAAGTTTCCTACGTTCAATGATTCGCTTTTTCAATAAATCTATTTCTTCTGGGCTCATCTAAATAAATATAAAAAACCAGTGAATTCAATTTCGAAATTCTTCACGTCACTTATTAGAATTTTAATAACTTGTAGAAAAACATACAATTACAATTCAATTATTAATTACATGAATACTTTAATGGAGTGTTCAAATTCTGTCCTATTATTCCTGTATAAAAAATTTGACACCTTAATAATTTGATTTTAGTTCTTAAACTTTAAAACATTTATTTGAATTTGCCTTTATCTTTCTAAGAATTAAAAGATATTTTCATAAGAGATTTATTTTATGATGCAATTTTTTTCATATATATTAAATAACAAAAATAGTGCACATACAATACCATATTTCACATTTAGAAAAATTTAAATTCATGAATGTGAATATATTCACAATACAAAAATTTTGATAACACAAAAGAAAATAAATCAATTTCTAAATCAATATTTAATATTTTTTAAGAATACAATTCATATAATAATTTTAAAAGAAAAGAATTTTTTTAAATGTAATGCTTTTCTTAATAAAATTTTTAATTGAGTTCATCTAATGGTTCAATGAAAATGAATATAATTTCAAGATCTTATTTTATTCCAAAAATGTTGCTTTGGAATTAATTCAAGCAAAATAAATGCAGCAAGAAAACTGCACATTTACTAACATTTTTTTTAAAATGTAGTCTTTTGCTTTTTAAATGCATATGCACAATTTTGTGTATGTATACTTATAGCTGTGGTTGGTCAATATGTCAGCCAATAACATTTTTTCTGCACAAGAGTTTAATTAGGCAGGGATCTGCAGTTTTAAAGTAGAATTCAATCCACAACACATAAGCCCTTGGTAGAAATTAAATCCAAAAATAGTATTTAAAAAAAAAGGGGGGGGGACTTTCTTTTTTTGGTTGGGGGGGGAGGAGTGTAAACTTGATTTACTTAATATATAAAGCACACAAATTAAAATTGTTCATTTATTTGTTATATTTAAAATTTATTAGATTATCAGATTGGAACACGAGTACATATTTCTAGTCATTGATCAGACTTTTTTTAAAAAAAAAAACTAACTGATGACAACTAACTGATAAAATATATTATGATCTATTTTTCCTTTTGAAGTAAAATACAAATGCATTCTCCATTAGAAGGCCAAACAAGTAAAATATAAAAAGACAACTGAAGTACCTTGACAAATAGTTTTTTTCATTCTACTCATTAAATATATTCAGATGGCAAGGAATGAGACTTTTAACTGTACTAATTTTTTAGAAATTGTTTTGCATAGCAGATTCACAATAAAAAAATTTGACAATGCAAACCTTTACTTTTACTGAGGAGTAAAAAAAAAAAAAAAACGTGAATGAATCAGCATAAACCATTATTGGAAAATAAAATGAAAAATAAGAGAAATTAGAAATAGATTTTATACAAATTAGCTGATCTATATTAAAATTGCTAAAATTAATTTTTGATTTTAACTTGTAAAAAATCAAAAGTATAGATTTTAATATAAATTAAAATCTATTCATGCATATATATAGGTTTCAATATAAGCAAATGCATTACAATATTAGTATATATATTAACATAGATTTAAATATTTGAATTTGTGCTTATGTGAACCAGGGAGAACTGCTAAGCGATTGAAATTTCATAGAAGGAATAAATGCAAATATATCAATTTTAATATAAGCATATATATATATATTGCAATATAGATTAAAATATTTGCATTGGTTTGAGTGACACAGAAAGAATTTTTAAATGATTGAAATTTCAATAAACAAATAAATAAACCATGACCTTGTTTCCTGCCAAAATAATTTTTATTCTAATTTATTAAATAATGAAAAAATGCTTGAAACTAATTTTCCTGTATTTTGTTTTTATTTCAACTTTTTATATTTTCAATCGAGAAATTCAGATGGACATTTTTATCGGATACTTTTAAATCTTTTAAACTACACTGCAGATATTGAAATTTTGAGTTTTTATAAGAAATTTTTTTGTAATTTCTTCAACCTAATCAAATTCTATTTCACACTTTATGTATCATGTATTATCACTAGCTTCAGGGGCAAACATACTGAGGTTTTTACCAAAAAGTTATAAGTTGGAACTAGTTAAATCTATCTTTGAAATGATGCTGCAGAAAAATGATACCCAGGTCATTTGACAAGCAAACTTTAATAGAACTATAATAATGTAAGGGAAAAAGTCATGAACATATACTTGACAACTTCAGTGCGGTGTCAAATTTAATATCCAAACATATAATAAGAAGCATCGGGTAATTAAATGATTTAGAACATAATGAATGATAATGATAAGAATTATTAAATATGAAACAGAAAATGGCATTATCACAACAGTCTGGAAAACAAGTATGTGCATGTTTAACAAGATTAAAAGCAGTGTTTTTTCGGGGGGGGGGATGCAACACAAAATTTATTTTAAAATGTAAGTTTAAAACATAAAAAATTACATTCCCCAATTTTTCATTAATAAAATGACAGAATTGCTTTCAAGTATGAAATTTATTTTACATGTTTCTGATACACTGTATTACTATATACATTGAAATTATTTTTTTAAAAGTACATATAAACTTTTAGTTTTAAGAAACAGACTTGATGTTAAAAATTTACTTGTGTCTACAAGTTAGTAAAAATGAGTACTTACTGCAGCAGGAGTCCTGCAAGACAATATATTTAATACTTTCACTATCAATGGGCATTTAATAACTATTTAGGACATAACTTTCCCTGTTATTTATTTTCAATTTTATAATATAGAAACATTTTAAATCATCCTATTGAGAAATCTGAAATGCTTTCTCTCACATTGTTATGACTTTTACAAAGACGAAAAAAAGTTTCAATGATTGTTTAAATATAAAAAAATACTCATGTTTGGAAAACTGGTGATGATCAAATCTTTAAGGTCTAATGAAAAATCTAATAAATCTAGTTGATGAATAAATGTTATAGTTCAAGATATTTATTACAGTGATATATTAACATACAAATCATAATGTTATAAAAATGATCATGTTACTATAAAACTCATAATTTCAAACAAATAATTAAATTTAAAAGAATTGTTAAAAATATTTTGCTGACTTTGATGAATGTATGAAAGTTTGCATGAAAAAAGGTTATATATTTGCACATTCATTTTATCCAAAATTTAATGAAATAGAAAATTATAGACATTGTTTAATTTTGTAAAGTTTATAGCTTACTTATAACTTTTAATAGCTAAAAGAAAATCTAGAATCAATAATACTCATTAATCTTGCATTATATTAAATTATATACAGAGTATTTTATCTTATCTTTTCTTGAATCTTTTTTAGAACAAGAATTCGATAAAATATTAACAGCATAGTAAATACATGAGAGTTATATTTAACTATAGAGTCTAAGCTTAAATAAATTTGCTTTCATATTAAATTAAAACAAATGCAAAAGTATGGATTATAGGTAAAGTAAATATGTAACCATTATAATTAGACTTATTAGGTACATAGCCCCTTACATATTAAAATGAATTTACACATACCATATCTTTCTCAATATTTGTACCATCAGGTTCTAATCCTGGAGGTGCATCATCAAGATCCATGCCAAGAGATGGATCAGATTCTTTATCAATAATCTTTTCATCATCTTCATCCTCATCCCCTACAACAGCATCATGTTTTAACGTGTTTACTACTTCTTGTCGTAATTCTAAGAATTCATCAGTAGAGAGAATTTCACGTGGAGCATTTTTCTTAACATGTTTACGAAATCTGAAACATTATTTCATTTTAAATTTCAGGTAACAGAAAATTTAAAATATTAATTAAAACTTTTATTTATTATTTTTTACTGAAGGATTTTATTATTAATATGAATGATAGCTCTAGGATGTACTTCAATAAAATAAAGTCTACATAAGAGAATTTAATATTTTAGGAGTTTTAGGTAAATTATAACTCAACACCATATTTGTTTATTACACAAAGAAATTAGATTACTGTAAAAATTGTTTTTTTTTTTTTTTTTTTTTTTAGCTATTGTAAAACTTATTCATAATGTACATATAGCATATGAAAGGAAATTCTGACTAAAATATTTAATAATGAAATGTGTTTCAACTTATATAAAGTATGTAGTCATTCTTTTGAAAAATTTTCTTACAGTAAACATAATCTAGTAAAGTATTGGTAAATGGTTGAGTTTTGGGGTGTTAGATCCAAAAATGGACATGTTGCACCAAAACAAAAATCTTGTATAAGGGTTAAAGCAAATTTTTAAAAGAAAATATTTGCATATGATATCAAATTAAATTTTGTTATTTTCATATGTACTTAGATTTTAACCTAAGTAAATATGAAAATAACAAAATTGGTTTTTGTGAGATGATCACCTTAACAAATCAAACAATGTTAAAATATCCGTTTTAAAAAAGTGTTAATGTTGGTAATAAAAATCATAGCATGAAATTTATATATGATATATTGTGTAAGGTTCATCACATGTTTCACACAAAGGATTTAATTCACTTAGAAACAAATGTCTGTGTGTGAAATGCATGTGTCTGATGCAAAAGCAAGTCAAACAGACATCAGCACTTCGTACAATTGGGCTAATTGTTAAATAATTATAACGATATGCAGAGCTATAAATATTAAATTTTAATGCAGTTAAAGAAATGCTAGTTATTGGTTTAAATATCTATATTATTCTATTAATAGAACTTTTAATAAATAAGAAACTAATAACATACCAATAATTAGGCTTATATAAAAATAGCAAGTTATATATATTTATTGATATTAAATAATTACATAACAAATTAAGTTTAAAATTTGAGAATAGATAACATATAAAGGTATTCCAATTAAATAATTCATTGTCATTACTAACAAAAATATGTAAACTATAATACCAAGGATATTAAGAATTTAAACCAAAACTCTCAGACACCAGAGTTTGAGTTTCAGAATCTGGTGCTTTTAAATACCTGGGATACGCCCCCTTTGATGAACTAGCATATGTATATAATAAGTCAATTCGATTTTAAATATAGAAATGCCAGATCAGCAAAATAAAATTCTAAGTGCATTAGTAATAAAAAACTGTATAGTAGTAAACCAGAGGAGAAAAAAAAATAAATTTAAAGAAAATAACGCACAAGTATTTTAAATGAATGATAAAGAGGGTGACAAGAAAAATTATATAGAACAGCACTAAACTAAAAACTTAAAAGCACTGAATACATAAATTTAAGTTTGCACTGGGGTAACAATAGCTGTTGGAAAATAATAGAGATTATGCCTTATTTTCTATAGTGAGCAAAGGTATGAAGGAAAGTAATTGTTGGATCATACTAAGACAGATGAGTAAATGGGTCTATCTCAAACCAAACATCACATGGGTCTAAAATATCTGTATATATGAACTGGTATGAGTAAGAAAAAGTGGCATGCTAGCTAGCTGAGCATCATATAATCTCCTAAGACAACTAAGGAAACATAACGGAGGATGAGGATCCAAAAAAACCTATATCATAAAGTGAACAGAGAATTCAGTATCACCATGTATGATGATATGCCTTCTCAAAGTAAAAGAAAATAGAAATCAGAAAGTTCTGCCACACATAAGTTTTGCAGATTTGGGTTTCTAAATATGTAATATTATCAAAAGTGTTCCTTTATGAAGATCACTCTCATTAATATGAACAGATTAATTTTTTAAGACATATACAAGACAAACTTTGTCCATATGTTCTAGAATCTTACATAAGCAACTCAGAGTTATTGGTCTTTAATGTGAAGGATCTGAAGAATTCTTAACAGACTAAAGGACAAAAATCATTTTTCAAAGTGATGCAACTTAATTTTCAGTCCAGATCTTATTGGACAAAAACAGTAAGTTTTATAAGGAGCCTGGACTTAAATGTCGAAGCATTTGGTAGCTGATTCCATCAGGTCCTGGGATGGTTCATTGGGTTGCTGCAATGTTTGCTTCAATTCCAAACATGAAAATCACAACCGTAATGTGTTTGTGGTCAAAATGAATTGGTGTTTACTCAGCACAACTCTTAGTTCTTAAAAATAAAGTTGGAGTTTGAACAATTAATAAAAGCTTCATCAATGCCATTAGTGATATTCTTAGGAGAAGAGTATATAGCAGCTCTGTTTTTCCATACAGGAATGGAAAATTCATCACAAATTCTATTGCCTTACACTTTTTTCCATAACTGCTTACTGGATGAGGAAGAATTTATTGAAAATATATAGTGACACTAGACTTGACTTTGAAAGTGAGTTCATGCTTTTACATTTTTAAAAGCAATAAGATTCTCTGTTGTGGGGTATTTCTGAAATAAACATATAATTTTCTGTTTATAATTTTGTTGGCATTTATTGTTCCATCAAGGTTTGCAATCGCTGCATCAATTGCACTTATAATCGTTTTATTGACTTTACAAATGGCCTCATCCATAATCTAAATCAAAACCATTTCATTATTAATCAATGTCAATTGTATAAATAACAACTAATATGCCTAACTGTATAAGATAATAGGTAGGTGCTGTCGCACATTACCTTCAGTCTGGGGGATGACAAGAAAAAAATATCAACATTATTCAGATCATTTCCTATAGAAAAATTTAACAAAGGCAGAAGTAAAGAACAGATGGTGAGATCGAGAGAATGAATTCTTGTGGGTGTGTAGAAATAAGTTCTCTCATCGGTATTAAGCAGAAAGAGACAATTTTTAGAAATAAACTACTCTCAGCTAACTGACTACTCTGAATAAAACTCTATCTATTGACCACCAGAATTAATATCATCACTTCCCAAAAAGAATTACGTCCTTTAAAGTCACTGAGTAATAAAAATGGAGTGGGTAGCTGATAAGCTACAGTATCAATTTCCTCTTGACGGATGACATTATGTGGTGGCAAATATAGTCATTTAAATAAGAATGAAAGAAACTTTTTAATTGATATCAGATAGCATTTTTTCATTCTTTTCTAACAAAATAAATATACCATAATTTGGCCTGCTCAAAATTCTGAATTTTTTTAAGAATCAGAAGACCATAGTAACACCATTGAAACATTTAAAAGAAACTGCTCAGTATGCTATATAATAATAAATTAGAGGAAATGATATTCTTTTTGCAACACTCTTTTGATATACATAAACTATAAATAAAAGGAAAGTATAGTATAAACATTTGTATTTCCAGTAAGGAGAGTATTTTTTTAAAATTAGTTTGGACAAAAAATAAATGCACATATTACAGATTAAGTGATTAAATAATTTTAAGTAACTGATTTTTTGTTATTGATAGTAACAGATAGCAATATTAGAAACTAATGACTTTTGAATAACATTTTTAAATAGTTGAATTATATAAACTCAATGAAACAAATTTTAACTGCAAAACTAAATTACTTCTGCAGCTTTCACTTGTGAAATCCTTTTAACAAGTAGCTAAATGTTTTTGGAATTGCACTTAGAATGGGAGGGTAAACTACTTTGGTTTTGTTTGCTACTCAACAATATTTTTTTAAGAGAGCTATTAGATTGGCATCTGATTTAAAGTGGATTCTAAATCACTATAAAACATCCATTCCCACAAGTCAGGATTGAAATTTAAACTCTTAATACGAATAAAAGAGTTAATCATTGCAACTGCCAATTCAGAGTAAGAAATTTAAGAGTTAGTTTTTTTTAATATATAATTTAATATTTCAAAGACAATTAAAACTTCACACACAGATATTCAAATAAGAGTTACATCTTGAGTTTTTTTTTTTTTTTTTTAAATTTTATAAACCCTGACACTTGAAAAATTTTATTCTTACATATTGAAACGAGAAACGCTTTTATTTAAAGTAAATATAAAACTTATCGCAAAAAAATAAAGCAATAATAAACAAACTAAAACCTGTTCATGCAACACACATGAAATATTTGCTCAGAAGCTAGAGAAGTTAAAAGATAAAATAGGATATAGAATAATAAAGTCTAGTTTATAATCTTTATTGCTTAAAAAGAAAATAGACTGTGTAAAGAAAAAATTATTAATTTTTAAACTGATAATGAGCTATTTAAAGTATTTTATAATAATAACAAGTAATGCTATATATATTATAACAAATAAGACTTAGAAAATTGCAATTAAGAAGATTTAAAGCTTTCCCCCAAAGCAATAAAAATAAAATATATTTAAATTATAACGTTTAAATTTAATCAAGAAAATTTATTAAATGTATAGCAAATATATCACATAGCTGCATATATATAATTCTAATTATAAATATGCGTGTGTGTGTTGTCTTAATTAAAAAATACAACAGTCCCTAATAAAGTGTTTGAATGCAAAGAAAAAAAATTTTTTTTATCCAATTTTAAACAGAAGTAGTAAATCAATAAATTTATAAAGGGCATAATTTTATTACTGAAGTAATGAAGGTATGTCATATTACTAATTGTGTGGATTAGAATATTAAATTATACATAAAAAATTTAATTAAATTAA
The DNA here is from genome assembly GCA_026290005.1 of Latrodectus geometricus. Classification (NCBI taxonomy): domain Eukaryota; kingdom Metazoa; phylum Arthropoda; class Arachnida; order Araneae; family Theridiidae; genus Latrodectus; species Latrodectus geometricus. The sequence continues at coordinate 31,337 of JAPDSC010105393.1, read as the reverse complement.
ATTTAGCAAAAGAAATTCACTTTTCAAAATGATGACTGTATAACTGAGTTGGAATGGTTAATATTTGATCATAAGCAGCAGTAACATCTTTCAAATTTTTATTCTCCTCTTCCCAGCTCACATACAGATCCCACAATCGGTCAGAACGAAACTCTCGTCCAGCAGCAGCTAATGCACGTATGAATAACCTGTGTAAATTGATTGCATTGTATTGATCACATAATAAAATAAAAATTTAAATACTAAGACAGTAAAATACTTACGATTTTATATTTTTTTCTGCATTTGGCTTATCACTTTGTTGAGATTTATAAAAATTAATATAATGAATCCATAAATCAACACTCAGAGGTATTGCTTTAGTTCCTTCTTCAAATATCTGAAAAAAAAAATATATATATATATTAAAAACATTATTGAAACTTGTTTCCATAAACTTATAATAAAATGGAAAGGCACCAAAAAATATTTAGACAAAATAATATTCTTAAAAATTGGACTATGTTAATGCAATCCAATAATTTTTTCCTCTAGTATGAATGATTTCTACTTATTCATACCTTTTAATATTTTATTTAAATATAGATATTGTACAATGCTTATTTGTTAGAATATTGATGATTAAATTTAAATATAATGGTCATCTAACGACAAAATATCAGAAATGTTTTTTGGTCCACTTTAAGGAAAAACAACTTTATGGTTTTTATTATGCTGAGTTAAAACTACCCATCAACTTCTTCACCAAGCTTCAATTCTTTTCTTCTACATTTAAAAAAGTTTTTAAAAGCATAAATATTTAAAACTGATATCTTATTCAAACTTAATGCTCCTTCAAAATAAACTTAAAAAACAAGTATGGAACAACAATTAGTTCATGTTGTAAATGGAAAGAATAAATCACTCAATTGTAAATATTTTTTGCAATATTCTAATGTGAAACAAACATATCATACATGGGAAATCTAATTAAAAAGGTCATTAACACCAAGCAGGATTTTATGACAAAAAAATTGTCTATAAATAAAAAATGGATTATTTTAGGTTTTGTTCAAGAACATAAGATTAGTTATAACTTGAGTCTTATTGGTATCTATCATTTTGAAATAAATTATTCTTCAACATGTTAAAATTTATAATTTATTTATAATATAATTTAATTAACAAAAATAATAAATTCATGATAGATTAGCTAAATTTATCATAATGAATCAAGCTATTATTTTTATACTAATAAATCCAATTAAAGTTACAGAAAGCAATTTATAAAAATGATAATTACACAATGATAAAAATACAAATTTTATCAAGAAATAGTTTTCTTCATGAATTTAACCTAAAGATTCTCAAAATTAGATATCATACAAGTAATAATGAATTTATTTATAAGATACAAATATTTAAAAGAAATTAAATGTTAATTACCTTTTCTGCAGCTTCAAAATTATTTAAATGCTTTTCCATATCAGCAAATTTTTTCCAATAACCATAGCAATAAGGATAATGTTGAAAGAATGCTTTAAATGCTTCTCTTGCAGCTTCGATATTGTTCTATAAAAATAAAATTCTTTAAAACACAATAAGACCATAAACATACATTTCAAAATTAATAATCTGACAGTGTCTGCTTACACTAATAACTGATCATAAAAAGCAGCAATTATCAATATATTGAAAGAAAAACGAAACTTAAAAAACTGGTTGAAACATAGTTTCGTCTTGTTGAGGCACTGATTGAGTCATTGATTTTCTCTTTGATCTTATTATTTTCATAGGAAGCAGAAACATGGTAACATTTTTGTTAATCATAACTGTAAGAAAAAATGAATGCATAGTATTTATGCTCATGAAGAAAAATTTCGGTATCTCTAGCCAAAGAAATTATATTAGTCGGTGCATTTAAATATCTCAGGATACATACTTCTTGTTCAATATGGTGAAGCAAATATGTCCAACCAGCAAAATCTGAAGGATTATCCCGCACCACTTGCCAGTATTTTTGAAGCTCAGATCCTTCTGAATCTACAATAAATAAAAAATCATGTAATATTAAATTTTAAAAACTGTATGAATTTTGGACAATACAAAATAAATACTAAATAATTTTATCTCACAAAAATAGGCAATCACAGAATTCAGATATCTGATAAAAAAAAAATATGCAAGCTTGTCACTGAGGCCACTTTTCCACACGAGGGCTAATTGGACTAGAACCTACTAATTAAAGCAGATTTAGTGCCACTACAAACACCCAAGCATGAGGAGGAATTTAAACCCTAAATCTTTAAAAAATAATAATATAAAAAAATTAAATAAATAAAGATTAATCAAATAATATCATGTATCATTAGACTATGTGACAAAAAATTGCTTTTTGTATAACTGATTAAAATTATATAAACAAATAGAAGGATAAAAATTTTTAACTCTTAAAATTGACTTAATATAATACTATTGCATATTTTTTATTTTAAACACTCACTTTTGAACAATAGATACTTCAAATTAAAATATTGTGCTTATGAAAGAAAAGAAAAAAACAACCATCATCCAACTGTCATTAATGTACACTTAATCCACATTTGAGAATGCACGTTAATATTTGAAAATGTGAATTAAAACAAGAAACTTATTTTAATAAATTGAAGAAACCTTTTTGACACAAGATATAAAAAAAATTCAGTCAACATTTTTTTCTTTACCAGATTAAAATGTGTCAGAAGGAAAAAATGTAAGGAAATAATTTAAAAAATCAAAATTTATTACACATTAATTGCCAGCTAGTTTTATTGTTTTTATACCCTTTTTATATTTTGAATTTGAAATCTCATTTCACACAAAACAAAAACATAACTAGTCTTTTACTCCTCAATATGTAATAAAAATATTATAACACATTTTTTCAGTTTAACCCCTTAACTGCCAAGGAAAACTTATGAGATTTGCTCCCCAGTGCCACCGTTTTCACACAATCAATCGCAGTTACGCAGTGTATCAGTGGAAAAAAAGAGGCACACTTAAAATAGAAGTAACATCATCACAACAGATATTTTAAACAATGTCAAGGACATTCTATTTCATTCCAAAGCCATGGGTCAAGCTTTACTAATAGCAGAGTATTGCAGAAAAGCGTATTTCCGAAAGCAGTATATATACGCCCGGGGCAGTTAACATATCGGCTTAGCGGGGCGTATATATACGCCCGAGGCAGGCAAGGGGTTAAGTAAATTTACTATTTTCTTTTCTATTTATATTAATAATTGAAACCTTTCACACATTTTGGGAAGCTGAAGTTGAATGGACTTATAGGCAAGAAACATAAATCTACATTTCTTTTATAATTCAAATCTATAGAGTTCAATTAAACTCCAACCCTATAGATTTTTCTACCTCAAAAGAAAACAGAAATAGGTTACAAGCAAATGAAACAGAAAACTGCTGGAATGGAGAAATATAAGAAAAATAGCGGACTGGTCCTACAACTAAAAAGAACCTGTAATAGTTGAAAATTTTTGTACACAAAACAATATTAATTAGAAATGCACAATTATAGTGTAGTTTGAAAAATAGTAGAAACAATAACTGTTTAATGAAAGAACAGATTATTACTAAACAGTCTAGGCAACAAGATAACCAAAATTACTAAAACAAATAATTTCCTAAATCTTTATCAATAGCTATATTGTTTTTATTTCAATTTGAAAAAATGTGCACAATGTAGTTAATTACAACTGTTTGTGTTTATTTTTTTTAAGAAACACAATTGAAAAGCCAATTTTATGACAATGCAAATAAAATATAAATTCAGACCCTTTTGCAGCAGTATTTAAAACATATGATGTTAATGACACATTTTTTATATGCCATTTAAGTTATGCAAAATAACTTTATAAACCATATCATAAAACTTGATACTATACTGAGACCTGTAACAGAAAGATATCAAATAAAAATGAAGGAATTTTTATTGACATGATTATTAGCAAATACATTAGGTTTGATTTGGCTGTTTTCATTCAACAATTACTTCCTGCACATTACAGAGATTTATAGACCAATAGTTACAGAGAATTGCAAACCACTATAAAATATCAATTGCCAGAATTGAGCTTGGCCTGTTTATTGCTCAATGATAACTTTTTATACGTATAATCATCCCAAACTTGAAATAGGAATCAAACACCCATACTGTTGTAATGAAAAAAGTTGATAACTATTTGTTTGCCAGATTTTAAGCCTTAAGAAAAAAGTCAAAGTGCTATTATTATAGCTGTTTTCTCAGCCAAAAACATGGTAAAACAATAATTAAAATATGGGATAACAAATGTACCAAATAAAATCAAGACAAAAATATGAAAATTAATAAAAATAAATTAATTTGAACAACCGGGACATCAAACTTGCAAGTCATTATAATACTAAGTTAAGATTGATTATTTCTTTGTTGCTCAACAGCCATTTTTGGATAAGAGCACTAATTATACCAGGAACTATGGTTTAAAGAGGATTCTAAATCACTACAAACATCTAAGTCTAAGGAGGGATTCAAACCTACAATCTGTAGAACTGAAAGCACAAAAGTGTTAAGAAGTTACAGCTACCAGTTCAGCAAATATAACATTGAGAGAGACTTATTAACAAGTGTAATTATTTTGTGACAAATTAACTTTCATGAATTCTTTAGAGACATGAGTAAAGCTATTATATTTATAAGACTATCCTAAAGTCAGAATATTAATAATAAAAAATTACAATACCAACATTCATTTACAATTATTAAATTAAGATGATTTATTAAACTTTGGGAAAATGTTAAAAAGTTCTTAAGCCATTTAATAATTTTATCAGTAATTATAATCAGAACTTTAAAATACTAATTATTTGGAATGCCTGTCAAAAAGTATTTCAATTGAAAAGAAGAGGTAAGAAAAAAAAGGATATCCATATCATGTATATTAAAAAATTTAAGCATATATACACAAACATTAAATTTTAAAAATAATTTTTATAAGGTTGTATAATATCAGACAGAACACTAATGACTTTACTTCAAAATAGCATTAAAAATATTTTAAGTAAGTATAAATACCTTTCTTTTTACTTCTTTCTTCTTCCATTGTTATACCAAAATTACTGAAAATAAATAATAAAATTAAGGTTACAATAAAAATATATTTACTCTGAAATACTATAGCTAGGAATGTTAAATAAATTTATGTTGTAATAAATAAAAACATTGATAAATTTAAAAACAAAATATCAAAGTTTGTCAGGTACAATTTTTTTATGCCCCGTACAATGATCATTGTAGCAGGGAAGTAAAAATATTACAATTACTGTACTCTATTAAATTAGAACATTTAGTGAAATACTTGTGCCATGTACAGTTTAAAAAGTTTACATTTTTAGAAACTAGTAAAAAGTAGAGAAAACATTTTATTTGCATTTTATAGACTAAATAATAATTATTTGTTGACAAAACTTATTTAATTTCTAAAGTTTATTTCTGACAGAAACTGCTTAGTGCAATTGCTTCAATGATACATTGCTGGGTATATGTTAGTCCTTATTAAAAAATTCTATTATTAAACGAATCCGCATGTTGAATTTTGTATGCTCTTATATAAATTTATTTCAATACAAATAAAAATGGTAAAACTATACTTTAGGGTCCCTTTGGAGATTTCTTTTGGCGCTATTTCATCTTTGCATCGATTACAGTGCTAACAGGTATGGTTGAACATTAAAAAATAACGCAATGTTTCTTGACTTCCAAAATTCTAAAATATAAACCAATCAGAGCCTTGACTGGATATAAGGTAATCAGAAGACTATTGCCCCGGTTGGCTATTAATCACAATCACAACTTGGCGAGAATCAAAGTGGCACCCTAAAGTATAGTCTAACCACAAATTAGCATTAAATATTAATACAAGAAATGCTTGAATACAGTGAATTTGAAAATATATAACTTGGCTGTTCCTATTACAAACTATCAATCTTATAAATACAGCTAAAAAAAAAAATTATTAAAATTTTAAAAAACAGAAGTTAAAATGTTACTGATTTAGCTGGTAGTTTATAAATCATTACTTAAAGGAACTGTACAGAATATGTTCACATCAAACTCAGTCTTCTCTAGAAACAATGGTTATTCATTTAGATTAATTAAAAGATAAATTTAAAAAACATTAATTGATTTAGTACTATTGTATATTCATTATATAAAAGTGATAAATCCCTAGTAATAATATACAATGTTTTTTCAGATCAATGATATTTTCTAGTACTTATATTTAGCTGCCTACCCTGTCTAGTCGTCAGTGCACCTGATTACGGAAGGGGAGGGCCTGGGTTCAAATCCAGGCTTGGGGACAGATGTTTTTTTTTTTTATTGTTTTTTCTCCTTTCCAAAGATGTGTCATGAATGTGGCCCACCCTATAAATGGGTTTGTGATGGTGTGAAGTGGTAATGCTACTCGCCTCTGTAACTTGGTTCACAGGTGCTCACCAGGTAACACTAAATGAGTAGCAATTTCTGGCCTTGTTGGGGTGAAGGGTTAATCACCCAGTGCCCACCATTATTAAAAAAAAAATACTTATATTTAGCTGGGAAGTAACATTTTAATTATAGTGATGAGCCGATTAAATTCCAGAACTGTACACAATGATAAAATGTGAAAACTCGTTTAGAGTATCAGAATATTTTCTTTCATTTGTATGACATAAAATGATTGTTTAAATACATGAAATTGGTTTGGTCCACTAGAAATGCTTCATGCATTTAATTAGAATTTAAGCTTGTGAAGTGGTTGATTTCATATTTGTTTATATTTTTAAATTTATTTTGATAATTAAATTTGAGTATAAGTGTACAGTGAATTATTTATTTTAAGTTCATTAAGTGAAATTTATATTCAAATTGTTACATTATAAAATTCAGTATTGTTAAAAAGTATGTGGATGATGATGGTTTTTTTTTTTTTTTTTTTTTTCCTTCTCTAAGAGATATTTAAATAAGTACTTTTACTTTGTTATTCAATTTAAAGTGCTGTTGAATGTGATAATTTATAGAGCATTTTTTAAAATGGTTAGGCATGACTATAGGTTCATTGTGAATTGCAATGTTTATACTCCAGTTTTCATCAGAATATACACTTAATTAGAAACTTTAGTTTTTTCATAAAACTCTATGCTATTTACATTATTGATTTAGCTTCATTGCTCAGATCTCTTAGAGACTAGATTGCATATTCACTAATGCTTTTATAAAACAGGCGTCACTGCCTGCTTGATTAAAACCAGAGTTTTTATAAGAAAATGTTATTTACATTACTGATTCAGTTTTATTGCCTGGTTGTCTTCAAAATGTAGATTGCATATTTAGATTACATTTTTTTTTATTAAGTAACCATTGTGGAAGTGGCTTCTAGTTATTAGGGTTTTAATACTTTAGTAGGAACTATAATGAAATATTCGAAATTTAAAATAGAGCAAATTGCAATGTTCAAGTCTTAGTGTGATTGGGGTTGCGCTGTGACATAATTTAGGTTGGTGAGACAAATGTGTAGTGCTTGGAGCGAAAATTGAAAATTGCGACAAACCCGTGCTGTCTCCTTGAATTTTTCAAAACATTTTATTACAGTTGCTCAACAAGGTTGCTATAGTTACTACAAGTTTAATATAACTCAAACAGGGGTAACAAAATGCGTTGATTTTCATAACTGGTGTGGCACTCTATTTGTGTACACATTTACTGTAATATGTAGAAGTTAAAATAACATTTGCATTAAAAATTCAGATATATAACTTGTTAATTAATTTGCACACTAGAAATACAAAAAATTACATCATAAATATATCGAAAAATCAAGTGCTTAAGGAGAAAAAAATATATACAGTTTAAATTAATACACATATGTAATTAAATATATATATATAAAGAACATTTGGGATTTTTAAAAGCTTAATAATTAGAAACACATTGTTTTTGGTTATTCAAACACCAGAAAATTTACACTCGCTGAGAGAAGAAATATAGGTAGGCTTAATAGAATCAGTAACACAAATGAAAAATTTCTCGCTAATGAAAGAAAAAATTGATTGAAAACTTCATCATTGGTAGGAAATAAAAACTTACTTTATAGAGAAATGATATAATTTGCGAACAAAATATGTGAATAAAACAAAATAAATCAGCAAATTACAACAGTAGACTGAGGCCGGTAATTTATTAAAAATGAACTCTTTGTTGCCATATCGATAAAACACCGAAAAAGTTTTAAAAATTGGGGGATTAGGAATTTTACATCATTATTTCTTCATAATAGAATTATTGATATAAATGTATTTATATGTAGAGTAATTTATATATATTTATTTATATATATGATTTATATAAACTTTTGTTTCCATTTAAAATTAATTTTTTAGCTGCAAAAAAATTTCTTGCACCTTTACTATTACTTCCATTGTTTATTTTCTTCCTAAGTTTGTGTTTCATGTAATCGTTGACGATTGTAAGTTCGTTTTGGTCAACCTAAGGTGAAAAATAAGGATAATATACTAGGGAAAATTTTAAAAAATTTCTGATGCTCTCACTTTAATCTATATTAAATGGAAATGAAGCTTTCCTAAATAAAATGAAACATGCACTGAAAGAAGATATGATGAAATGATGTAAATGTTAATAAAATAGATTTTGTAATAATTGAATTGGAAACTAATTTTTGAATAATGTCTATTCGTATATGCTCATATTTTATATTCGATTGCTTCAAATTTTGAAAATTACTTTGTTTTTTTATGTACAAAGTGTGCAACATAATTGTTTTTTAATCGTTTTAATTTTACTAGTATTAACTAATTTTAAATAATGCAAAAAGATAAAACATTAAATATCTTTTATCATTTTCTTAGTTCTCAGTATTTTTTGTATATTGTTTTTGTTTTAATTGTCAATTAATAAACCTTGAAATATATATAAATATAGGAAATAAAATTAATGAGACTGTTGGAAAACAGATTTGGGCATGTAATCTTACTTCAATAAATATATTCTATTTGTATCTGTAACTGAAAACATTATATAAATATTTTTGCTCAATATTTTTCTAGTCTGTAATGCTTTAAAAATAAAATGTTTAATTATTTGTATTTACTCTATTAGTTTACTAGTTGAATTTTGTTGACCAGTTGAATATTATTATGAAATTAAATATGAACCAATAAGATTTATAAGCAATCGATATTATCTAATCTTTATGAGAAAGATGCTTTTAAAACATCATATTCAAGTTTAAATTGGATATTACTAAATTTAAATTTCTACTATATGTAATGTTTTAAGTTACATATATACATATTTTAATGTCTAAGATAAATATATTTAAATGTAAGCGATGTAGGTTCTGTTTCCTTGCTCTACTTAAATGAGTAATTTGATATTAAAATTACTATAATTTCCTGAAGGAAGAAAACTTTCACAGATCACCTCCATCAATACTGCTGCATGTGAAAAATAAAAGCTTAGGAAAATTCAAAATAAATGGCAATGTTATACTAACTTATATAGTGTAGGATATTGTCATGAGCAAGTGTAAAATTTTGCCTCTTGTTTTATAACATATCATTTAAAAAAATGTATGTAATAAAAACATAACTCAAAGATAATTTAGTATTTTGAAATAATTAAAATATACTTATGTTCATGAATACACTCATACTATGTAAGTTAATTAATAATTAAAATGTTGGTTAAAGTTAATATTCTGTGACTTATAATAATTAACATGAATATTGTCTACATTTAAATAAGATTATTTTCCTGTGTTTGTATTTTGTTATTGAACTTCATTTTTTTTATATTATTCACTACTGTTAATTTAAATATCATGATATATTTATAAATACCTGTATTATATGCTGATGTATGGTCCACCTTCTTTCTTGCCTGGTACTGAAGGACATCTCTTTGTATGACCTATACTGGCGTGTGAGAAACTTATTAGGTTCATAGACTTTTCTTGCCATGTTTATTTAATTTTTGTTCTTTACTTCTTTTGAGGTGAGTGGTCTTTTGTAACCTTGGCCATTCAAAATAAAAAAAAAAATTATATGCTGATGTTATGATTAAATAAACATATGGTAGATATACAATTATAAATTAGAGTTAATTGAATTGATAGTTACCTTTGTTTTATATTTTAAAGATTTTGGTTAGTATTCTGTGATATTTATGTTATTAGTTTTATGTTTTGAAAGCTTGATCTGTGAAAGTTTTATATTCAATCAGCTCCTTATTTCATATGCTTGTTTTATATCTCTGGTACAAAATAAATACTACCAGTGATAATGAACTATTGTGATTTAAGCAGAAATGATGCTTTTTATGGTAAAAAAGTTCAATGGGATGCTTTCTATTATTTATTTAGTCTAATTTTGGTTACACTGAGAAAAAATAATAAATTGTATTTATTACACCAAGGCTTACAGGTATAAATTATGGAATAAAAAGTTATAAATTTATTGTAATATTAAATTAGCATAAAAAAAAGAAAAACATAAATTTGAAACTGATCGTGACTTTTTTAGATATTGCAATTAATTTTAAAGTTTGAAGAATTGAGCTTGGATTTATCTGAGCAATCCAGAAGATTATACATTTGATATTAATATAATCATTTCAGACTTTTTTACTGTCATTACTTTCCAGTTTTAGTTTTGGAATATTAGAATTTGAAAATTTGTACATTTGTAGATACAGAAATTTATTGATATCATTTGATCATCAAAAATATTTACATATTTTTAATTTGTTTTTAATATAGCCACATCCTGAGATGTAGATTTGAATTGATTAAAGTTATTTTAAACATTTTATTTTTCATCTGCTTTTATATACCTTATATCAATAAGAATCAATCTTATGTTTAAACAAAATTGGGAAGGACATCCACACATGCAACATCCAAACAAACAGTAAAAAAAAAACTGTCATATTTTTTTTTACTTTTCTTCCTTTGAATTTAAAACAGTTATTTTTCAATCTAATGCACAAATACAAAAAAAAAAATATTGCTTTTATTGAAATAGATTAGATTAAATTTTAAAATTATTTGCCATATTGTGACTTATTTAAACATTTTTTAAATTCAGCTGGACGAAAAGTTTGTTATACGAGTCAATAATTAAGCCACATGCATTTCATATTAATATTTCTATTTTCATCAATTTTATATTGTAAAAAGTATATATTTCATATGCTATGTAATTGAAATAGCATAATGAAAGAAATTCAAATATTTTCAGTATGAATAGATATTTTGATTAAATTTACAATTTGTCAAGGACTATTTTGAAATCATTTGAAACTTTCATATATCAAATTTAAGTAGAATATAGATATGCATTCTATTTAAATTTGCTATAAATTTTATATGGTCACTAGTCTATAAAATGAATATAGTAATCTGTAAAATTATAATCTCTTATGAAATCATTTTTTTTAAATATGTATAGCAAATTGTTACACAGTTTCTCAGAAAATATCTTAAAAAAAAAAGATTCTTTTATCTCTTTTAAAATTAACAACATTGCCTTATTTTAATTATTATTTAAATATTTTTTAATTACTTTTAAATTTTGTGTACATTTCTTGTATACCTTTAAAGTAATATCTAATCTTATTAAGTGACCTTAGCATACCAAAATCACAGTTACAATTTTACCATACTCATATAGCATAGATCTAAAAATAAACAATATATTATAAAATAATACATATTAATTTCAATTTTTAAATATTGTTGTCACATTTTTGTAAGACAGTACTTCTGAAACTGTTTTTAATAGTTTATCCAAAGTATAATTTGCTTCTATATTCTTTCTTCACAAAAGTTCGGAAAGATAATTTTAAGTCATGCTAAAGCTGTATTGTTTTCACTTTGTCACTTGGTTTAACTGTATATTTTATGTATGATTATTCATTGAGTTTAAAATTATATATATGATTCATAGTAAAGTTTTATTGAAATCAGCTTTTCCAATTGTTCCTTTTTATTTCTTTGAGTAGTCTGTTATCTATCTTGCAAATGTTTTGTTTCTTAAAAAATCTGTGACTGTTTCTTTTAAATCTCTGGATTTTCTTCTTGATCCTGGTTTCTAAATTATAGAGACACACTTTTGGAGTTACAGTGGCACACACACTGGGTGCCCCACCATTTGAGATACAATCACCTCCACTCTTATTAATGTCAAAAATTCATAGTGATAAAGAATTATAATAAAATTTATTTGATTAGAGATTTGAATGTCAAAGCATGTCATCAAATCCTCTCTCTATATTGCTTTGAAAAATCACTGTCCTACTGTCAAGTACTTTTCTTTATAAACAAATGAGTTGTTTATTTTATTAGGATTGTTCATTTGTCACTGAATCTTTGCTTCACTTTCCATATGTAATTTTTCATTTCAGTTCCATTATTTTCATACTTATTAAACTCTTTGTTATACCAAATGATGAACTCCCCTGCTTAAATATATATTAATATAATAGCAGTAGTATTTTTTAATCTTTGAATTAATTTCTAAAATTTTAACGTTATTTCTCATATTGCTCCAAAATCTTTTGTGACTATTTTCATATGCTTATTTATCATTAAAATGCTTTTTACAATAAAAACTATAAGACAGGCATTTCATCATTTGTTAAATTAAAGTTGGTCAATCATATATATATATATATATATATATATATATATATATATATATAGGAATATTTTTATACTAAGATAATGCTAAAAACTGGATTTAAGAACTTTGGTAAAAAAATGCCATACAATGCTGGTGTAAGATAATGTGATAGAATTTTGTCAAGATTTTACTACTATCTTGGCACTGTATCTCAGTGATTTAGTTTTTCAATAATGGAAGCCACTGCTTAAATAAATAAATAATTATACATTACTTTTTATATTTATGATAATAACTACATTAACTTATTTTAAATTCATTGTGTTCAGTTATTTGTTTTGATTTTTTAATTTTTTTTTATTCATAGTTATTTTTATGTATAAAAAAAAATTATTTTGATGAATTCTAACATTTCCAATGTAATTAAATTTTTTATAAATAAAAATTTATAAAACAATTTAATTACATTGGAATTGTTAGAATATTTATGAATTTGTATTATAATATCAATTTGTAATTTCTTTTATTTAATTTATTTATTTATTTTTATCTATAAGTTTAACTTCAATTTCAGAAATTGAAAGCATTAAAAAAATTTTTTCTCACTATCTTATATGATTTGGATATATTGCTTAAAATTGGTTTGAGATTAAGATTTTAAAAATAGGCTTTGAAATTGTCTATTTAATTATATTTTGTAGATTAAATTTACTTTGCTAAACCTATTTCTTGAAGATATGAAAGTAAGAGTCTAGGAAAAATTTATTTGTTGCTAAATTCAAATTAAAGCTATTTTATTGCATCCATTAGATATTTGATTTCATATATTATTTTCTTTTTTAATTTAATTTAGAGTTATATCATTCTTATCAAAGGAAAGGGATTCATTTTTGTATCCTTATGTGACCTAAAAGATAATGGCTGGTAATCCTTTTGTTGAAGAAATTGATTTTCGAGAAATAAAACTTCAGTTTGTAAGTATTTCTAATTTTTTGTTTAAATTATTATAATTAATATGAGTTAGTTTATGGAATTCATTTTCTTTCTAATGAACCATGTGTTTAAAATATATTTGCATGTAATAATCAAAGTTTACAAATCTTTAAAGAAATGAAATTATACAATCAGATGTAAATAAAATATACTTTTGAAACAGATACAAAATTTACATTTTTAGCAGATTTTTTGCTTGGCTACAAATACGTGCTGGATATCATTTGCTTCAAACAAAACTTAAAGTGTCATAACTCAGTTAATATATTTTTTAATAACATTCTTCCAATAATGTTTTTAATGATAATAATCTTAAATGTAAGTAATTAAGTAGATATGTGCATATTATATTATTATTGAGCTGCTGAAAACTCTAGAATTTTAGGAATATCATAAATATATTATTTGGTAGATATTTCGCAAGATTTATCATAAGAATCAGTATTGCTTGGAATATCATCACAAAAGTTTCAATTCTTTGTAAACTCCATGTTTATATTCTAGAAAATTACAAAATATATAATTTCTGAATTGTTTGTAAAAAAATCACTTTTTTGTAAGCAATGATCTTTTATGATACCAAATATACATTATTAAAATTATTTTTACTATTTATGACATGAGTATTTCAATCATTTATGGAATAAAAACTTGCTATGTATACATATATGAACTTACTATATCCAAATGATTATGAGTCAGTAATTTTAACTGAATATAATTTTCCATATTAATGGTTGACTTTGCATAAAACTACTTAAAATCATTTCTAGAGTATGAAATTTTTAGCTATCAGTTTTTTATAAATGTTTATAAAATAAAGTGCATATATTGTTGTTCAACTGGCATACAATGAGTTTGTATTGTTTCTGAAAAAGCCTCAGATATCTGGAATTATTTTGTTAGTACTCCGGAAGGTATTAAAAAAAGGCTAATATATAATTTTGTTATTATACAATTATTATTTTTAGTGACTGTAGAAATGTATCTTGTTAGCTCTTACGATTACTATACATTTTATGACGGAAAACAAATACCCTATTTAATTGCTTTTCTAACATTCTTTGATTAGGAAGTGATTTATATTTGAGAAAAATCTGTCAAATATTTAGCCAAGCTACATTTAAGTGTGTTGAAACATAAATTATAACTGCTATTAGCAATTTATTATAATCATTTTCACTTTTTTGTCTATATTATATGTTGATCTCTGTTTATTTTATCCAAACAATCCTGTTTAGGTTAGCCAAATTCATTTAATGTTGAATCAAAATTATCTTTTGCTATGTATCTATTTTTATTTGAGTTTCTATGGCTTCATTTTGGTCTGGCATCTTAATAAATCTAATATCTAAGCTATAATAGAAAAAGAAATTCCATCTTCACATATGAAAAAGAAATTCCATTTAATGTAAATATATATATAATTAAGAGCTCAACGCACTGTAAAAACATGAATTTATAATTTAAGGTATCAATTCAACTGATATTGCATAATGATCTGCTTATTACATATATATTTTGATGTTGCATGAGTAACTCCATTTCTTGTGTAGTCATGTGCTTTAACTTATAGTTTATACTTAATAAACAAATATTCCCTTATTGTAATATCTTATTTATTCTTTAATGTTTTTTTTATATAAATGATAGACTTTCTATTTAATGATATGTGTGTTACGTTTGTACCTAACCACATTAATATATTTTTAAATTTGTCGTCTGAAACTTTATACATTAAAAGTGTTTTTAATTATTCATTATTGTTTATATATGCTGAAATCTATTTTACTTCTTAAATAAAATGTTACTTTTGCGAATTTTTCAAAAGCTTCTCATTTATGAATCACTTTAATTAGCATGAGAACAAGATACATACATTATGTACACAAGTGGTAGGAAGAGCTATTGTATTATAAAAATTTGATTAAGATACTAAATAAAACATCAAAATTTATTCATTTTATTCTTATAAAAGAAATGGATAGCTATTACTATTATTATAAATTGTAAAAATGTAATTAAAAAGAATTTATGAAAATATTAATGTTTAGTTTTAATTTACAATATTCTGAAATATAAAGATTAGCATCTTAATAACTTTTAAAAGTGTTTTATTTGCTTAAAAATAAGCTCTATTAATCTAAGCAATGTTAATGTGAGGAAAACATACTACAATGCTTGAATATCTATCTTTAAATTTAACAAATTGTTTGGCATTGAATACCTAACCAGGTTGATATATCTTGTGTATAAATTCTTTCTAATAATTTATATCTTTATTCTTTGGACATTTTTTCACGCTTAGTTATATATAGAATAGCAAAATATTTTTTGGCTAATAGGTCTTTGCAAATTCTTATTCCTTATGCACTGCAATGTCAGTCAGATTTTCTTTTGATTTTGCCTTTTGCAGATGTGCTTAAGTAAAGTGAGAATGACAGTAAGAAAGGAAGAAGTTATATAAAAATAAAAGTGTCTTTAAAAATTATAAAACTGCGAACTAGCACTTCTTCCTAGTTATTAAAATTAAAAATGAGTGTTTACATAATGCAATGCTAAATATTAAAGCTTAATTTATGTGTACTTATTTTTAAATATTTAAATAACAAGATATATCCTCATGTTTAAAAAATATCATGACATTTTTACTAAATAATAAATTTTTTTAAGATACGTTTAAAAAAACCTTCTAAATATTCAATTTTTAGTATCAAAACAAAAATTCAAACTAATGTAAATATTTAAAACATCTATCACTTTTATAACCTATCTATCACCTTCATTTCTGTGACTGTTTTTATTTTCTTGATAATTATGTGTTAACTATCTAATTCTTTGTTGTAGTTGTATTTTATAACAAGACTGAATTAGATATTTACCTTTTATGAGTTGTACTCTAATTTCACTTTCTATGAAAATGCTAAATTACTTATTAATTATATATTCAAACTGATATAAAGATGTAGTTATTATAATTCTTTAAATTTTTTAATTTAAAGTGTAAAATATTGATGTGTTTTACAGGTTGTTGGAAAAGGATCTTTCGGTACAGTTAGGAAAGGAAAGTGGCGCAATTTAGATGTTGCAATAAAAGTTATAGAAACTGAACAAGAGAAAAAAGCTTTTATTGTTGAAGTAAGTTATTGATTTTTCTCTTTGATTAACTGGGTTTACATGGAGTTTATAAAATAAATTTTCTTGTTTCTCAGGTGCAGCAGTTGTCTCGAGTTGATCATCCAAATATTGTAAAACTGTATGGAGCTTGTACAAAAACACCAGTAATTGTTTTTTGCTTGTTATTAATAGTGTATAATTGATCCTTCTTTGATAAAGTTATATTAAAATAAATTCTTATAAAAATCAATCAAGTTTATATTTGTATATTGTTATGATTGTTTTTCAAAAAAGCTTTATAAACCAAAATACTTGTAGTTTGAATGAAATTTATTTTATCAAGAGAAAAGATTATAGTTCTTAAATTTAAAAATATATTGCATAGATAATTTTTCTTTAATTGTAATATTTTCTTTTAATAGAAATGTTATCAAACCCTGTTTATTCATTAGAAAATAAGCATTTGTATTAATATCTAAAATTATAAATTAAATTTTATTTACTTCCCTTTTTTTTTTTTTTTTCTTTCCTTAAGGTTTGTTTAGTTATGGAATATGCTGAAGGATCATTATATAATGGTAAATTTCAATTTACTAAATTTTTATTATCATAACTTATTAATATATAGAACTATTATATATATTTTAATTCTGATATATCAATAGTTTTGGTTGGTAAGCTGTTATGAATTCTCTAATCTATAAATGCAGTTGTGAGTAAAAAATGACTGTTAAATAACAAATTACCTAGTTATTAAGTTTGTTTATTTGAAAACTTGACAGGAAATATGTAGCATTACATTCATATTTTTCCTTAATATAAAAACAATATTTGACAGCTGAACATATTTATTTAAAATATTTTTTAAAAATGACTAACTTGTAAAAGTAATTGACTTATTTATTTAAACTATTTGCCACGTCAAAAATAGTAAAGCAGATATAGCCTATGCAAAATTTTTTATTTAATATTAAATAATTTTACTGTTAAATTTCAATTTTAACACTTTTCATTAGTATAATTTAGTTTTTTGTTTTTAAATTTATTTAAAATATCTAATGAAACTTGGTAATAAATAATCTATGCTTTATGCATTTTTAATGGCATTGGAATAAATACACTGCTGCCCCCCCCCCCAAATTCAACACTAAGAAAGAAAAAGATGTCACAGCAAAAATTTATTTAGCAAATTGCTCATTATACAAAAATCAAATGATTGAATTTATAATTCCTCTGGGAACTTTGGATAGTGACAAAATCAATCATTAATGTAGTCCTTATTGTTATGGGTATAAATGCCACTATATGCCTCATAATAGAATCCTGGATACTGCGGGGGTATCTTTGTGATATGTTCATGCTACTTCCACATATTGCTGAAGTCGATTTAATGAAACAAGTTGGTAAAGTATCTTGAGCTAGTTGTGCAAACATGGACTACATGTTTTCATTTGCCATGAGATCTGGAGAATGAGCAAGTCAAGGAAACAATTCAATTTGGTGAGTAAAGAATTCTTGAACATTGCATACCATGTGCATTATTCTGTTGGGATATGGTTGAGGGCAAGAGCTGAAGATATGGGGAGAACTCTGCTCCACCACCTCAGAGATGTTACTTTGACTATTCCATATATCAGAGGTGGCCAAGATGAAGACATTTTATGTAGACCGCGCGACCATCCCGATAGTGATCTCGGATATTAACAATTTAATTTACTTATGTCATAGAATTAATGAATTATTTAAAATAAAAATTTGCTGCAGTTTTTGCTTTAAAACCTAAAACAAACTGCACAAAGTAAGGCACTGAATTTTTCGTTTTACAGTGGAATTAAATCGAAACAATTTGACAAAGTGGGATGCTTAGATTATATCCAGTAGCCGGCGCATGATAGCTACGGGCAGTCGTATAGTCTACCCGTCACTTCTGGCCAAGTTCTTTTTTGTTATGTTGAAGAAGAAATGTGTTTGTCTCATATGTAAATCAAGTGTGGCAGTACTAAATAAAGCAAACGTCGAAACACATTTTAAAACCATGCACTTAAAATATGCTACAGACTTTCCAATCGGCAGTGAACTTCGAAAAGTTAAAGTGCATGAATTAAAGTCGAATTTACATTTACAGCAATTGGTATTTATGAAACCAGGCACCAAAGCTAAAGCAGAAACATTGGCGTCATTTAAAATTACAGAAAAAAACCATTCAAAGATGGAGAATCGATAAAAGAAGCTTTCATTAAAGTGGGAGAAGTGCTTTTCCATGATTTTAAAAACAAATCTGAAATAATATCGTCAATAAATAATATTTCTTCGACCCGTAACATTGTGATGCGACAGACTGAAGCTATGAATAATTTGGAAAATTTATTAAATGATGATTTAAAAGCTTGTAAGTTCCTATCACTTTAATTTGATGAATCCACACATGTTAGTGACATTGCACAGTTATGCCTTTTGTAAGAATGGTTTTCGAAGATATGACTTCAAAAGAATTATTAACTATAATTCCATTGAAAGGACAAACGAGGGGACATCTACAATTCATTTAAGAACTTTATTGATAAGACAGGATTTCCAATATATAAAATGGTCTCTATTACAATAGATTGAGCTCCAGCAATGGTCTGAAATCGAACTAGTTTTATTGCCTGATGCAATAATAATGAGGAAATTCCCAGTTTTACCAGCTATCATTGCATTATCCATCAACAGGTATTGTGTTCAAAAATACTAAAGTCTAATGATATAATGCAAATTGATTTTAAAATCGTCAATTCAATTCGTTCAAGAAGTCTTTAGAGACGACAATTTCGGGCGCTTTTGGAAGAAACTGAATCAGAGTACGGAGATCTCTTATTGCACACAGACGTGAGGTGGCTAAGCCGTGGTGCTTTTTTTAAAAAGATTTTGTATTCTGTTACCAGAAATAAGAAATTTTCTACAAATAAAAGGAGAGCACATTACTGAATTGGAAGATGGAAAATGGCTCATGAAACTAGCTTTTCTCTGTAATATCACTGCAAAACGTAACTACTTAAACTTAAATCTACAAAGAAAGAATAAATGCTTAACAGACATGATGAGTGGGATTAAAACTTTCAAAGAAACGATAAAAAGGTATGCGTCTCAATTAAGAAAACATGAATTGAGAAACTTTAAAAACATGGAGGAAGAGTGCATCCATAATCCAAACCGAGACGTCGAAGATTTCGCTGAACACTTAGATGTTTTGTTTGAAGAATTTGAAAGAAGAGTCGCTGACTTATTTAGGTTGGAAGAAACACTCAATTTTATTATATTTCCATTTAATGAAAATGTCAACATTGATGGAGTATCTGAACAAATAGGACATTTAATAGATATCACATCAGTCACGGTTGAGGAAGAAATTATTAAATTAAGATGCAATCTATTTCTTAAATCCAGAGCATCTAGCGATAATGATTTTTGGAAATTAATTTCTGAGGAAACATTTCCAAATATTCCCAAATTGATTTTGTATTTGAAATCGTACTTTGGATCGACGTATCTTTGCGAATCTGCTTTTTCAACCCTGAATGCCATAAAAACTAAACATCGGTCACATTTAACAGATGAACATATAATTTCGTGTTTATACATTGCAATAAGCTCGTTTCAGCCACAATATGATAAACTTGTCGCAGATATACAGTGACAAATTTCAACTTAACAAAGTGAATTGGATGGTCAATTTTTATGTATATGAATACTTTGATTATTTTCGCCAGTAAATTTTTATTTTGTTAATACTAAGTTTTTTTTTTTTTTTTTTTTTTTTTTTTTGTAGACCGCTTTTGATTTTTTAAATGTGGAGTAGACCACGGACCCCAAATGTTTGGCCATCCCTGCCATATATCAGCAATACATTCTAGAAGAATACAGGGAAATTCATTACATGATACAATGTGCAGAACCACATGATGGTGATGCTTAACACAGCAATTCACCAGTCTCACCATGGTGTCTCCTGACTCAAATCTGACCATCATAGTATTACAGGCAGAAGGTAGATTCATCTGTAAAAAAATGTTGTTCTATTTCATTCATGTCTATTATTTATCACATTACTGAGGATTATCAGCTGCAAACAATGTTGAATTAATCAGCAGTCACCAAGTTATACATAAAATATTGTTCTATTATTCTTATTTTATGTTTATTGTGCAGTGGTTCATGATGTGGCTGAAGATACATCATGCCTGTGTGACAACATAGTAATGATAGACTGCCAAGAAGTTGTACCACATGATGACAGGCACATTATGTCTATCATAACATGCAGTGGTGTAACAAGATGGGTGCAATTTGTCCTATTGCTCCTATGTTCTCCCTTACATCCAACAATTATTGATCCACATTATGATTTGTTTGATTTTATCCAATATAATACCCACTGAAGGATAATCCCTAAAGGCTATTTTTTTTTTCTGAATTCAGAAACTTGCTCAAAAAATGCTCAATTTCTTCTATACATCATAGTTAAACAGCTTTATCAAAATAAACAATTGCTAAACTTCAAATTGGCAATCTTTTCTCCCTTTATATAGTATTTGTAAGTGACACTGCACATATACTTATGCTGCAGTGCTCATGATTTTCATTTATAGCTGCAAATTCATGATATGATTTGCATGCTTCCTCTTGAAGTTGCATTTTGAGAGGCAAGCAGTTTATTAAAGTAAAACTAAATGAAAATAAGCATTTGAAAACAATATACTTTCAGTTTGGATCCAACTCATCACAAAGTGTATTAAACTAAGATGAAAACACCATATCGATCATCGAGAGCGATAATTTTGGAAAGATTCTAGTAAATCTTATAGATCTTTAGTTTGTAATAACTTTTAAAACAAGTTTAGACATATTTTACACTTGTGTGGTTATCAGGTGTGAAAGAATAATTACAACAGACCTTATATGTCATTAGAGGGTACTAAACAGGACACTTTTTATTAAGGGTTGGATCTGGGGCTAACAACTCTCTCTGGAAAAAAAATGTTGCTAACCCACTAGCAAGTCATGCAAAGTGGACTAACAAAATGGGTTACGGAAATAGATTAATGATTTAAAGCTTAGTACTTGGTATGTTTTGAATTTTTTCTCCCCCATTCTGGTGCCATAGAATAACTACAGAGACAATGTGATAAATATAAATTAAATATTTTGGGGATTCAGGAGGTAAGATGAAAAGAGAGCAACATTACTTATTTAAGAAAATAACTGTGAACAAACCAGCTGTTATTTATAGATCAAAGACTTAGACTTAAAACTCAAGAACATGAAAAGATGTTAATATCCCGAGAAATGATTGTTTTAAGGGCCAATTTTAGACCAGTCAAAGATGGTGATGTTTGGAAGACAGCTATGAAAGTTAAAAACAGTTTAAAGAAAAAGGTATAAACCATATAAATTCAAAAAGACCAAGGAAAAAATTGCTTAAAGAGGTTGAAAAGGATCTCAAGAACTTGAAAATAATAATTTAAAACACTAACGCAAGAGACAGACTGCTTTGGAGTCCAATTGTTAGGGAAGCCATGGTTCAACATGGAATGTAGTATTGGGGATTAATTAGTTAGTTTGACATATTTTAAAAATAAATATATTTTTTAGTTATTAATTAAAATAAAAAAAATAGATTATTCTCAAATTACACATTGGATAAATGTTTTCTTTTGTACTGCATATGCTCTGTTTTTCATCTTATATTAACACATTCGTTGTAATTTTTTTTATTTGCCTTTTATGGGGTTTTAATTTGCCTCTCTTTTAGTTTAAAATCTGCTGTGTCGCATATATGTTTTGGCTTCCACGTGACAATATATGAACTTGAATATTTTCAAAATGAAACTTCTCGGGCCCAGGTCAAGAAATGACGATAACCAGTAGCAGCTGTAATGTTTTAAATAAGTCAACTGAGTCATGGTGCCATCTATTATGTATTTTATAAAACAAATAATACATTTCTTTCAAAACTTTATTCTAATTTTTTCTGATGGAGAATATTTCTTTATCAGATTATCTAAATTAGAAATTTTTTTTATAACATAACTCACAGATTATATACAGGTAAATAAAATAGTTAAAATGACATTAAATGACTACTCCATTGAAATTTAAAGAAAGTGTTCTTTATAATGACATACTTTTATATCAGATTTCAGTTTAATGAGACCTACTCAGTCTAATATTGATTTTATAGAATCAGGAATATCCATGTAATGGATCCTTATACTGAAATTCTTTCTTGAAAACTTAATTAAAAAATTATGCTTCCTTTCTATGCTTAGAATTTTCTCCTAAATCTGGCTTTTATACTCAAGTTTTTGATACCATAAAGCAGGTAACCTAACAGTTATAAATAACTATTTTATTTGTATATCTGCCAAATATTGCCTTTTAAGAACTCATTGTAGATAGTGAGGATTCATGCATATGTTGTAAGATGTTGAATCTCAGTATAAACTTGCAAGAAACAACTATTATTCTGTTCCATAATAATTGAGATTGAATCATGAGCCTTCCACTTCAAGACTTTTATTATTGTGTTTATTGTGGCTTATTACCACTAACCCATATTAAACCCAATACTTTTGATAATTAACACCATCATACATATGATATTTACACCTTAATACCTCTTCCTGTAAGATCACAAAATGGATTATTATTTACCATGAGTAACTGGGAGAGATTTATGTTTTTTCTCCCTGAATTGCTATACCCCATGGATTGGGACATTTGTGCATCTTCCTTTTGGGGTAGGTTTTCTGAAAGAGTGATTTATATTCATTTGTCATGAAGTAGAAAACTCACAAAGTTTTTAAGTAACTATTAAGAAATGCATGCATATAAAAACATTTCTCATTCAAAACACCTCAAAGTACAATATCTCTTGTTCAAATGTTGCTGGGATTGAATATAGGACATGTCTTTAAAAAACATAATCTTCTGTAAAACCACTTTAAACCTAATGAAAATTAATTCCTGACTTTGATAATGAATAGTGGATAGCCTCATTACCTAAAACTGTCCACCACATATATTGCCTTTAGAGAGAACTTTTCATAAATAATAGATCATACTCATCTGCATCAAGAGAAGAAACTTGGAGAAATCCCAAGCACTCAACAATAAATGTACATGCAAAAAAACAGAAGTGTACCAACTATTATCCATTATTCAACAGTGGATAGATTAGGACTTTAGGCCCTTTCTCTCTAAAAAATTATTTTAAACTACTAGGTAATATAACTGATCTACTCCAAAAGTTGATACTCTTTAGAAATTGCATCCCTGTATTGGCTTAATCTTTGATGTAAAATGTTTTCATTTGCCTATCAAAATGTTCTGGAAATATTTGCTTTGATATTTATTAAATATTTAGAAATTTGTTAAAGAAAAATTAGCTTAAAATTATATTTAATAAATATTTAAATCACATGGAACTAAAACTATGATTTTTTTATGTGTATTTTTAACTTTTAAATTAATGATAAATTTTATATTTTGTTTTCTTGACCAAAAGTGTAATTGTTGTCTCTAGGATTTCTCAGCATAATTTATTGGAAGTTAGCTGTAGTTAATTATTTCTAATAATGTTACTTTAAAATTGATGAAAAAGGACAAAATTTAAATTTAAAAATATTGCTTTGCTTAAAGATGTTATGTTTTCCAAACTTTTATATACTTTTATTTAATATCGATATTATTATTGTATCTAATGTAATTATGTTAAACAAGTTTATTATTAGAATATTATATTTACATCAATGTTGTTCATTTCAGTTTTACATTGCATGAAGCAAGTAGAATACACAGCTGCTCATGCTATTAGTTGGCTTCTACAAACAGCTAATGGTGTTGCTTATCTCCATAATATGAAGCCACGTCCTTTGATTCACCGTGATCTTAAACCACCAAAGTATAAATTCCTTATTATGTTTTTAATAACATTTGCTCTGATTTTTTAACTATCTTGTCTTATACTAGAAAAATTAGTTTTGAAATATGTTCCTTGCTTCCTTAAAAAAAATTAAATTTTTGATTTATGATGGATTATCTTGGATGTAACTTTTTCTTAAAAAAGTAAATTTCCTGTTTATTTAGTTAAATGTATTAAAATGCCAAATATAATTTTTTAATCGACTTTTGAATGTTTAATATACAATATTACTCTTATAAAATAATAAAGAAATTCATCTTTTTCTACACAATATATAAGTTTAATTTCAATTTTACTTATTAATCAAAAGATATTAGTCTCTTATGTATTCAAGTGCCATTCTTTTATTTGATACACAAGCTTAATTGCTCAAAGATTAGCAACAGTCAGGACTCCTTATTTCAAGAATTTGTATGTTTGACTTCCCTCTTGAATAATTCCATTTGTTGAATGCCGTTCTTTATGGTTATTATTCTGTTCTAACTAACCCTTGTAGGCAAAAAAAGGGGGGGGGGCAATCTTGGAACCACTATTCATTCAATTATTGATATGTTCAATTATTATGCTAATTTGAATTTTGATTATTAAAATATTTTTGCTTAAAACTTATTTTCTCAAAGTAAAATTATGAAAAGTATTAAATTCTTTTTATAATATTTTACCTATTTACTGTTTTTGATGATTGATCTCATTCATAAATCAATTGAGTAAGTAGCAGAATTGTAAACAGCAACCATTTTTTTACCTTTAATTCATATTCCCATTAATTAAAGTAATTATAAAGCCTTATTTCATGAACAATATTTCATATTTTATTTCCATTTTGTGCAAAATTGGATAAATTACTGCAGCTAAAAAATAGCTACAATGTTTGTATTTTTAAATGGATTATTTTTAAAATTCATTTTTAAGTGATCATTCATTACTGGATTTTTTGTTTGAAATGTTTGCATTATAATAATCATAAATGAAATATTTAACTTTAAAGTTTAATTTTCTTTAACCCGTTAATGCCCAAATTATTTTAAACTCGAAAATTTTTTTAAATTACATTTCATTTATCATAAAAAAAGTAATTAGGAAGTTGTATCTAATTTCTCTAATTACCAGCTGAGATAATAGGTGATCTATAAATAGATCGCTGGGTGCTTATGATAGTAAAAGAACAAGTAACTTTCCTGTGATTTTATAGTTAAAAAATTACAAATTTAGGGGGAATGAAACTTTTGTGAATTTAAAAATTTCTAATGAGATTTAAAAGAGAAAATATTATTTTATTGATCTAAACTTAATTAAAATTTTATACAACCAATTTGTAAAAGTTAAAGGTGATATAATGGGAAACATTTCAGACAAAGGATTACATTGCATTTTGTGCAAAATGTAAGAGGTCTACCCTTATAGTTTTGAAGCTGGCATCTTCTTTGGTTTTGTCTTTTTCCTATAGCATGGTCTTTTCTATCTAAATGTACAGAGTCTCATACGTTTGATCTTGATGACATCATCACAGGTCTTCCAATGCCCTTCTTAGAATATGTTCCCCATTTGAGGTACACAGCGACGATATATAATCGGATCTATTATACTTTTCTTTTCGTAATTTGATAAATTGAACAGAATATACGTATTTATGATAGCCTTTTCGATAACTCTAGTAAAGATTGACCATAACAATTTTTTGCCAAAGATCTGAATTGTGTGTTTTTCTAAGAGTCATGCTGTTTGACTCCGCCCATATTTTTGTTATACTGGTAAATATTATAAGGTTGCAAAATTTGGGATTTTCTTTCAAATCTTTTTAATGCCTTGAAACTTGGATTAAAGGCTCAATGTAATCAAAGTTTGTCACTGTTTTTACACACTTGTTATTTTTCCATTTAACTGTAGTTATTTCATTCTTTTCGTCAAAATAGTAGTCATAAGAATCATAATTATTTCTTTCGAATATTTTATCAATCATTAAAGGGCAAGAAGCTGTTCTTTTGTTTCTAATTGTGCATGTGGCTTTGAATCCTTTTGTTTTTAATTTGACTAGCTGATCAAAAGAATTGAAAAAATTGTCAAAAATGATGATGTGGCTGTTAGGATCAGTTACTGGTTGTAACATAGAACTAGGAATATTTCCTAGCTCTATGGGTTGTAACATGTTTTTCACCACTCGTGTTCCAAGCAGTTCTTATGGAGTTTCAAGAGTTAACTCATCCATATCAGATGGAAAGCAATTATATCAGACTCTATTTCCTAAGAAAACATATATTCTAACTCCTCTTTGGTGGCGTGGAACACTTCACGCTGTGATTTTTTGAGATATTTTGAAAGAAATGAAATGGGAGAAAAAATGATATTAGCTACTACTAACATCCAGTGATCTATTTATAGATCAGCGTGTTTTAACATACATTTTAATTATAAAAACAGTTATTTTTCTAATATAAATAAGCCAGAATAATTAAAGAGGTATTGAAAATGTAAAACATAAAAAAAGTATAACTTATTTTTAACTTTTTTCTCTTCAATATAAAATCAAAAACTGCACTTTGAAGCTTCAAAATGGCGAACATCGGGCGTTAGCTGTTTGAATGCTCTGGGAAAGAATTTTTCAAATCTCATAGGAGGGTGCAGCCACATGTGTAAGGAAACAAGTAAATGTCAATACAAAATGATTTAAAGATATTGTTTTGACTGGAAGGTGATCTATAAATAGAGCCCTAGGTGGTAACGGGTTAATATTAAAAGCATACTATTGGTCATCATGATTGAATTTTTGTTTTAGTGTCATTTTTCAAAAATATTCAATATGCTCTGTGGAAATAATTGGCAAAATTACATAGAGTAATTAAGTATTATTAGTTATTTAATTGACAGTAAAATGCAACTTATACCAGTGAAAAGAATTCATGAAAAATTTACTATTCATTTAATAAAAATCTTTTTTAATTTTAGACTTCTGATAAACCTTAAAAAATTCTTTGACCTGATTTTTTTCTTTTCTGTATTTTTATACAGAAAAGAGTATATATTTATAAAAAGTATAATTACTTTCCACTTTTTTATAGTCTCTTATTAGTTAATGGTGGCACAGTTTTGAAAATTTGTGATTTTGGCACTG
This sequence comes from Latrodectus geometricus, assembly GCA_026290005.1. NCBI lineage: Eukaryota > Metazoa > Arthropoda > Arachnida > Araneae > Theridiidae > Latrodectus > Latrodectus geometricus. Next base: position 3,462 of record JAPDSC010105393.1, on the reverse strand, counting down.
CTTGTGATAAACATACCAATATGACGAATAGTAAAGGTAGTGCAGCATGGATGGCTCCAGAAGTATTTGAAGGTTTGTGCTTAATGTTTTTGTATCATAAGTTTTTGTTCATTGATACAATTTTATTTTTAAGGACTGCTATTTTATATTGCTGTGTTCCTAGCAATCAGGTAATTAAAAATTTTATTTCATAGGATCTCAGTATAGTGAAAAATGTGATATTTTCAGCTGGGCTATAATTTTATGGGAGGTTTTAACGAGAAAAAAGCCTTTTCATGATGGTGAAGGAGCCACTGCATTTGGTATTATGTGGGCTGTACATAATGGTGATTGCTAGTTTTTATTAATATTTAATTCCATTGTTTCGAGTTTTGTATTTTACATAATTAATTGCTCTTTTAATAATATCTCATCATATATTTAACCATTTGTTATTGCTTTTTTCTTTAATTAAATTTGTTACTATTTAACTCTTTAGATATGAAATTTAACTGAATAACAATGATGCACAAACTGCCATTTTTAATAAAAATAAATATTTACATTATAAATAAAGAAAGAAATGAATTACTTAAAGTTAATTTCCAATTACATTCACATAAAGTTCATATCTATCATCTGGCTAGGTAGAAAAATGTTGGACAAAAACATATTGTGTTTATTGTTCCAATTAATAAATCCAAAGTTTAATTAGATTGCAATAAGAGTTGGTACACTGTTGCACATGTTTTTTAAACTATTTTATTTTCTATTGTAATTTTCACTTGATGAGGCACAGGTAGAAAGTTACAGAATCAATATTTTGTTATGTCATCTTACATTGCTCACTTCAATGATGTGTTAAATGTGTGCACTGGAATGCTTACCTGTACCTAATCTAGAGTGTCTCTGTCAGTTAAGTGAAATATTCCATGTCAGAATCTTCATAATTTAAAAGTAGGGATCAAGCAGAAGACCCTAAATACTTGACCTTTCACTCCCAGAGGTATCATTTCATTTAGAGGACATTGTGACCATGTTCTACTTAATGTACCAAAGCCGCATTTAGTGAACACAACAGATGTTTGGTTAAGTTTGGATTCAAGCTTACTATATTCTGTTTATAATAATGACTACTTTCGATAGTGTGATTTATTGAAATCCTTCTTTGTTTTTGATCAACTTCTTTAATAGCAGATTTTAGCTTATTTCTATTTATGTATCCCCAAGAATTATTTTTGATCAAAAGTGTCTTCATTTGTATTCCATGCTTTCTAATTATCTTTGTTTAAAAGTTGAATTCTCATCCTATCAAGCAATACTGCTACGTTTTCTGGTTTACTCATTTGAATTGAATTTGGTCTTTGATCAATTGATGCAGAATTTAATGGATCACTCTCCACCCTTTAATCACTGCTTTGCACAAGTCCTGTACCATTTAAGTATAAAATCTTATTTAGAATAGCAATGATAAATTCACAGATAGTTTTTTTGATGATAGTGGACAATTACAACACAAATAAATACAGCAAAATAATTCCCTAAAGATAATTTCTAATTACACTCAATAGATTTGCATATCTATCTTCATGTAAAGCAGAAAGATGTTTGACAAAAATAAGTAATGTTTGATTTGAATAGGTCACCCAATCATTCTAATTAGGAAAATATTAAATAAAAAGGGAAAAGATAAGAGTGATTTATTAACATCTTAACATTATCTACATTAGTTACATGAAGTTAGTTAAAATATTTTAATAGTTTACTTAAAAATGTTTTTAGCTGAAAAAAAAATTAAAATTATTTTGTGAGAAGTGTGCATTTTTTAATTTATCATTTATTTTTTGCTATTTGTATATTTTAATTTATTTAAACTAAGATAGAGCTGTTTTAATAGTCTCATGTAATAAAATTCTTTAAGTGAATTAACTTTTGTGTTTATTAAATTAACAATTTACTATGTTTTTTTGTAAAAATAATTTTTATTTTAGGTAAAAGACCTCCTTTAATAAAAGGATGCCCAAAGCCAATTGAAAATCTTATGACAAGGTAGAATGTTAAAGGTGTTATAAAAAAAAAAAACTTTACTATATTAGCCTTAATCAAAATTTTATTAAAATATTTCTGCTGAAATTTTAAATATTGTTCTTATTTAAATAAGTAGTAAAAATATTTTACTATTAATATTTATTAATCTGAAGCAAATGAAATATGCATGTAGAAAAAAATTTCTAAATCGCTATTTGTAATTTTCTTGCAGAGTAAAAAGTGATTCTAGAATGACAATCAAATCATTAAGTTCTTTTATTCTGTATCTAGCAGACAAATTATTCGAGTAATACCTAACATACATGAAAAAATTCTTTTTAAATGGCATTGATAGGAAAAAAATTTGTGTAAGGATGCATTTCTATTGATGTTACATTGTAGCAAAATCTGTTTTTCAAATATTAAAATTTAGAATGTTAGAAAATTAATAAATGTAAAATTCAAACCAGTGCTAATGTAAATTATTATAAAAGAGTTATAGTTTGTTATAACATTTGTTACTCAATATTTTATATTTTTATTGATTCTTAGAAAATAATAACCTTTTCTATATTTGTATATAAATTTTTTTTCATGTTCTGTTTTAAAAATGGTAAAGTAACCTAATATATTCCCTGTAAATCACTGTACCATTTAATATGCATAATATATTGTAACATTTCAATAATATGGCATAAACTTTCATACCTGCTAGTGTCACATGATTTAAGTTTATAATAAATAAATTTTTAAAAGCAGGTATATTCCAAATGGAATAAAATTATTAGCCAAAACATTAATAGTTGTTTTCATTTGTATTGAAAGTACTTTGATATTTTTAAATTAAGTCGAATGAACATTTACCTCAGTGAACAATTAAATAAATTGGCATTTTCTTTGATCTTTTCTAATAAAAATTCTTATTTTATATTTTATTTTTATAACAACCTTTTCTTTGAAATTTTACTTTTGATTGGTGTATTTTTATATAAAATTTTGATAAAAGTTAATTTTTATAGATCTTTTTAATTTATTGTAATTGTGATAATTTTTTGACGTAAATAATTTTCATTATGTCACTAAATTCATTTTATTTCTGAATTACTAAAAATAATTTAATCTATTAGAAATATTAAAATATATTTTATTTAAATTGGAAATTTTAGGTGTTGGGCAAAAAATGCATCAGTGCGTCCTTCAATGACTGATGTACAAGAAGAATTATCTCGCATCTTTAAATTCATGAAAGGAGCAGACAAGCCAATAATATTTCTTCCACCTCAAGGTATATATACTTAGACAAATTTTTATTAAACTATTTCTTTTATTATTTGTTTTCATTGTTAAAAAAATTGTTTCATTTTTAGAAATAAATGTAACTGAAGAGGCCTCACCAATTGCCACAACTGCTTCCAAACCAGAAACAGTTATCTCTGGTTCAAAAACTGTGTTGTC
>JAPDSC010105384.1:0-23071 GCA_026290005.1 Latrodectus geometricus | reverse complement strand
ATATATATATATATATATATATATATATATATATATATATATATATACAAGATAATAGAAAGAGTTTTTGGAGACATAATAAGATAAAAATAATAAATATATTCTTATATGCACTAGATATGTGATGAATATTTATATATCTAAAGAACAAACACAAAAAATATTGCTTTATTTTGAAATTTTAATTCAGTAATCTAATAGCATTTTTAATTAAATTAAATACTATAGCATATATTAAAAATTATGTGATTAAAATAGAAAAATTAACTAAAAATGTAAATAAATTTTAGAGTTAGCTAGTTTCAACTCTTCTTATAGTGCATTATTTATAACAATCAGAATACAGCAATTCTAATTGTTTTCAACTTCACACGCTTAAAGTATTCATAAATACTTTAAACGTGAAGGCACAACATTCATGAACACTTTTCATTCAATTCTGAATTAAGTGCATAGTTTTACAGACTTTTCCCATTCTTCTGGCAGGCTGAACTTTGTCTTGGAATGATAAATAGTACTCAGAATATTTTACATCATTTTATCTTAGCAACCTTATATTCACACTTGGTTTCAATTTCTCATTTTAATTTGAATTTCTACAAAAATAATCAAAAGATTTTTTATGTGAATTTTTTTCATCAGTTCTAACATTTAACTTCCAGATTGTATTTTTCTTTGTAATTATTTCTACTCAATTTTTATTAAAACTAGATTGTTATTATGTTTTCTGACATTTTTATTAATTTTTGAATGCTCTTCTTTTCATGTTAAATTTCACTAAAATATTATATAACAAATACATGAATATCTTCTATTTAATGAATAATTATAAATTTTAATTAATTATTCATTATTTGTATTGTTTATATTTTTATTTAAATTAATTCCATTTCTATTTCTGATTATCAATTTTTTTTTTCCTTTTTGCTTTTTATTGCTTATTTTGAATTTTTCATATTAATTTTTAAATAGAAATGTTTATTTTTATTTTCATAATTCAAGTTTGAATTTCTCATTCTTTTAGTTAGTACAAAAATCAATATTTTTATTTTTTTGTATTTTTATTAGTAATTAGCCTTAAATTACTTAATTAGAAGTTTCTGAAATTTATTCAAAAAATAAATTTTCAATAATAAATTTTAGATTGATAAGAAATTGTGCTGAAAGCTAAGCAACTCTAAATTAAAAAACAAACAATTCAAAATATTCTATGAATCCTCGCTAATAGCTTTTGATTTTCGAATGTTATATATTTTTGAAATAGAAGAGATTTAAATGAAGTTTGCTTTTTTAGTTTTAAATTAAAGCAATTGAAAAAAATGTTTCACTTATGCAAACTTAATATAAAGTAAATTCTTACATACAGAAAATGGAAAAAATACAATATTCTTTTAGAAAACATTAAGAAAAATTTACTACTTTCTAAAAATTGAAAATGTTAATAAATTTATGCAAATCAATCATGATATTATATAAAAACAGTAGCTCAAATACATATAATCTTTTTAACATTCTCAATCTTTTAATCAATACTTTTTATTGTAATATCAGAAGTGGATATATATAAAAAAATATATATAGGTAAAATATCCTATGATGTTTTAATATGTTTCTTTAAAAAAATGAACATGCTTCTTTTTTCTAAACTTTGTTTGAAACTTTTAACATTGACATCAGTCCAAATAGTTTCAGCATTTAGTAAATGTTAAATTTTTTATAACAATAATAAGTACAAAATATATGCAAATTTTGGAATGAAATTTAATAAATTCAAATAATATAATCAAATTTTCTTTTCAATAATAGTTCAAAATTATTTTCTAGCAAATTATATTTCCTATGAAAGCCTTTTATTACTATTCAGAATGTCTAAAATCATATTTATTCTCAACAAATAACTTAAAAAAATTTGTTAAGCCAAAAATTTTGATCACAATTCAAAAAATATATATTTTTTCAGAAATATTTCACAATTTTTAAAATGTGTCACTAAAATGTCAATAAAAAGAATCAATAATAAAATAAAGAAAAAAATATAAGCCAAATCAAAAAATTTTATGTAAATATTTATATAAAAGATTAAATAAAAACTTTCTTTTATAGTTTTACAAGGATAAAAATTACTTAATATGATAATAAATGGAATTCTGTTTTTATAAATAAACATCATTTTCAACATAAAAAGAAATGAAAAAATACTGTTTCATTTACTTCTAGTAAAATTGATAAAAACTATTATTTTCAAAAATATAATGCAGAGAAACTTCTCAGAACAAGTTAAAAATTAAATTTTTGTAAAGTTAGAAAGTTTAAGCTTCTAAAAACATTATTTTATTAATGAAACTGGTTTTTTTTTCTTTTTACTGTGTTATTAAATCAATAAAAACATTTTCATGTTATTAAATAAAATTTATACTAGATACATATACAGAGCAAAGTTGACATATTCTTAAAAAATGTAGAATAACTATGAAATAAAAAAGTCTAATGATGTTTTTTATTCCTAAATTGTTTAAAATAAGGCTTACATAAATAAACAATTAAGCATGCTGTAAAATAAATCGTGGATTTTTGTTTAATAATGTAAAAATGGCCATGCTAAATAAATGAGGTAGTTACCACAACAACATGGATTAAAATTTTGATATTATTTTGATTGCCCAGTGATAAAACTGCTTACATAACAGAAAATAAATTTTATATTATATTAATATACACAATGAAAGCATCTTTGCAAGTGATGTTTAGATACATCAAGTGCATATATAATATGTATTTCAACCTTCTCATATAAAAAACAGCACAGAACAAAATACAAATTTTTTATTTTCATTATAATCTGCAGTGTAACAAATGAAGATATACTTGTGGTAATATTAAAAATATAACCATTTATTAAAAATAAATGGGTACTAAAATATAACCATTATTTTCCTTATTTTTTATTAAAAAAAATATTAAAACAAATTAATATAGCAATCAGAAAATTAAGACATAAAACCAAGTTCTTAATTATTCTCCTTTTATTAGTGTTGTCTGCATACAATTACTTATTACATTGGCCTAATCAATTTTAAGTCACAAGGGTCAATATTACTCCATAACAATTGTTGAATTACGAATCATTCTTAAGCAAATTACGAGTTTGGAATGAAGACATAAATATTTTAGGAAAGCCTAGACTTAAATCTTTCTTAAATGATTTATCATGTAACTTTTGCATACATGGATCATTTATACAAAATATATTATATTGATCCTAACCAAGAAATATAAAACTATTAATTAAAAATTGCTCATGTGTGATTTTAATTAGATATTTATTGTTTAGAAGCATTTATATAATTAATTTTGCATTTAAGTAAATATGTGTATGATCAATAAGAGCAAAATTAAAGTTTGTTGACAGTAAAATTTTTTTCCATAAGTTGCAATAAAATATTTTGCAAGAAATTCTATAGCCTGATAATTTTGCATCTCAGTTTAAAACTAATGTTATTTATTATAAAATTTTTTATAGTACTTAAATTATATATTCAAAATTATTTTGATTTGTATTATTTTTATTTGGTTATCATTTCCTTTAATCTAATTAACGTTTAGTTTAAATATTTTAGAATTTTATAATCATTTTGTCTTATACAAAGGTAAACAAAAAGTGATTGTAATTAAAATTGCCATATGAATGAATGATCAAATATCTTTCAGCATTTGTCTAAAGTAAACGATCATAAATCAACAAATCATAATAGATATAATACCAAATACTAATGAAATATTTAAGATATCTCTATATGTAATGGGAAGACAAAGATGCAATTATAAATAATCTAGGTTTTTCAAAGTGCAGGATGCCATAAAATTTAATGCATTTTATTTTGTTTAGTATACTACTTTATGGTCATGTTTTGCACATGAGAGCTATTTTGATAAAGATTTAGTTTAAAGTGAACAAGATTTAGTTTTAGTTTTAATTTGATGCTATTCATTAATAAATCATTGGAATTAGCATACTAGATTTACCAATGAACTTTAGTCCTAGGGATAGGTTTAAGTTGAATTTAGTAAGTAGAAGAGAATTTAGACATATTATAGATTAATATGTGATGGAAGAAAATTCTCGCAGGAAAAACTTTTATAAATTAAAAAGCAAATAAAATAGAATGGGAAAAATTCTTAGCATCAAAATTGGAAATAGGAAAATTGAACCAATAGAAGAAAAGATGTATGAATCATCAGATCCATTTCTAGATCCATTTTTGCAATATGAATTTAAATTCACATAACTATTTTGTTTACCAACAATTGATTTATTGCTTTAATAAATAAATTAACTGAAATGAAGCATTCTGTTCTTGATAATCAATGTTGAAAGTTATAAAAAAAACAGTGCATAAAATTATACACGAGTCAATTTAAATTTTTATATGAAATAAATTTGCTGTAAACATAAACCAGGCTTCAATCATAAAATGTTAAAAAAAAAAAAAAATATTAAAAATGTTAAACTATTATTTGAAAGTGTTTGGAATGGCTTAACTACACATATTGTTGCCAAGGTCAGATACATTACTAGTAACTTTTATATTACTTTCTTCATGTTAAAATAATAATTATAAAAAGTACAAAATGGCTGAAAATAAATTTTGAAATCTAAATATGCATTTTTAATAACCATGTTTAAATATAAAAACCCAATAATTAAAAAAGATTACAAAGAATTTCACAATTATATTAAATTACATGTGGAACATAACTCCAAAAAGATAGTTAATTAAAAATGAATATTTCAAGATGAAGTATTTTTAGATTTCCTACCCTACAAATTCCTTTTTCTTTTCAAAATGAAGTAAAATAGTAACTTCAATATGGAATCAATGAAATCGAAACTATAAAAAACTAAAAAATTAGTTAAGGATTGTACAATTTTTTAACCTGAAAGTTATAAAAGATATGTTTTATTTTCCTTTATATGCTTTTTATATAGCATGTTATGAAATTGACATTTAATGAACTGAAAAACTATGCAAAATAGATTTGATAGAATAACCATATTATCATCAAATATTATGAGCAAAAGTAATCAAATGTAAAAGTTCATTGGGATTTTATGTTTGACTATTTAATAATCATTGCAAAATTATTTGCTTTAATCTAATGATTTCTGTCTCAATGGAGAAAGAAAATCTTATGCCTTATTTAAATTTGTGTATCAGAGATTAAGAAAATGATTCTAAATTATAAAATAGATAGATGTATACAATTAAAATACACTTTATATAAAGTTGTTAATTAAATTTAATAAATAAAATTCTGTAAATTAAACACTCACTTTTTAATTATTCTCGGAGCAGAACTTGGTCTTTTAGGACTCAAATCAAGATTGAAATAATCACTTTTGACCATAAATGAGTTTTCTTTTTCAGAATTTTTTGGAGCTATTGTCATTTCTAGTTTGGATCTATAAGCAACAGACACTGTTATTGTTCCTGATGGAGTATAAACTTCACCAATTTTATTACGTTGCGGATTCATACCCAATTGTGAACACTGTAAAAAAATGCAAATATGATTCAGATAAATAGCAATTTAAAAGAGAATACAGTTTTCAAAATTATAGACATATTATCCATTTAGAATTCAAAATAATAAGGAAATGAATTAACATTAATTCACTATCATTTATTAGCCATTTTGATAGAAATGAAAGATGACACTTGAAGAATTATTAGTTGCATTCATGGAGATAAGATATACTTAGCTGTTGTTATTGAGGCTTATCCTTCAGCTGTCTGGCAAAGTCAGATATGATCCATCAGATTGCTGACCCAAAGGAATTCAAGGACAAGAAGGGGGGACGAATATATGTATTCTCTGGAAAGCCTTAAACAATTCAGGACATGCTTTGACATTCTGAGCAGACTGCAAAGATTCTTCAGCCCTCAAAAAATGAGAGATTCTTAGTATATATAAGAGATTCAGGAAATTACCATTCAAAATCCCCGTCACAAAGAAGCATGCTCTTTGCCTACATATCAGGAATGGATAGGAGAAATCCTCTACTTTTTCAAAAATTCAGTGTTGATGATGGATTATTGTTCTAAAAAGGTTAGGGTTGAAGAGAAAAAACTGGAGTGTGCAGACCTCTTTGGTCAAGCTATTCTCTCCCTCGTAGGCATATATGTCGATGTTCAATGAGATTCAGTGAAAATGAATATCGTGGGAGAATAAATCCGAGTTTGAGAAGGACAGAAATACTTGTTCTGTCTCCCACTGTGATCCAATTGTGAAGGTGTTGAAAGGAGGAGTGACTATCCAAAAGGATCCAGGGTACCCAGATAGAGAATAATTTCCATCCATAAATAAAGAATAAATATGAGAATAATTTCCAGGCCATGATCAATGGTGATTAATTTTTTTGAAGACTGATTGAAAAACAAGATTGTAGAAGCAGATGTGCAAATTATTTATTAGCTGTAATAAGTATAGTTACACACCACACTAGCTTAATACCTTGTATATGAAGAATGTGTTGGTAATCATATTCAATGTTCTTCTCTAATACAATAAGCACAGTGCTATGTTATTGTTCTTAGTTACATTACTTGTTTATATTTTCATGATTTATAGAGATTATTGAAACTTGACATGTGCCCATTACCTAACAGTTATTTTTAGAACCACTTTGCTTTTTAAAAGGAAGGAAATCCAAAGGCTCTCAATTATAAAAATGTTTACTCTTTAATACTATGTATTCTTTATAGTTTATACCTACATTTTCTTGTTTGTTTTAAATTTATAATTTTCTTTATAACTTTACCCTTCAACTAAATTTGGCATTAAAAAAATAAAATTTTCTTTGAATCTAGAACCACACTTTTATTATTCAATAAATGCTATGTTTGTAACAACTTGATTATAATTTCTCGAATACCATTTATAATTTAGTAATAATAAATTCACAAATATTTTAACCTCTTGTGATTTATTATTTCAATTTAATAATTATAGATTAAATCATTAATAGATTAAACATTTTTAGCACTTTTAATTAATAATAGGAAATTAATTTTTATAATTTAAACCATATTCAAAACAATACACAATTCTTACAATTTTAACAAAGATTGAAATTTTTTTAAAATAAATGTAAGTAAATTATTTTCTAATTGAAAATATTTATTTACTCTATTTTAAAAATTCACATAAGACACTCAAACTATCCTAAATATATATATATATATATATATATATATATATATATATATATATATTTCCCCTCTCTCTCTCTCTCTTTTTCCTTAGTCTTTTGCTTAATTATCTATCATAATCTTTTGTCTAAGCATGTATTTAATTTAAAAATTTTATAAAAAGTAATTTTAGTTATTTACAGAAATAGCATTAAAAATAGTTCTTAATTGAGCAAAACATGATTATTAAAATATAAGAGATCAACTTTACATTTAAAATTTTTTATCTCTGTAAGACAATAAGAATAATTTTTTATAATGATAAAAAAAAATCCTACCTGTGGTTCTTTAGTATAAAATCTGTACAAAATCACATATGTTTGAGCACTTTGTCCTAATGAAAGCTTAAAAGCAGGTATAATACGAGTCACAGCAATGACAGATTTCAGCAGCATCATTAATTTACTAATAACAATTTCAGTTTCAGCATAAACTCGATACTTAGGGTCCCAAAATACTTCAGAATAAACTTGTTTCAAATTCCATATCTCCAAAACTAATGTATCTCCTTCTGCTGTTTTTAACTGAATTTCAATATTTAAAGAAAATTCTTGAAGGGGATTCATATTAGATAAAGCTTCTTTTATACGTCTTTGAATTTCTGGGTTATCTTCAACTGCTATTTCATACTAAAATGAGAAAAATATTGTAAGAAATAACATTTAAAAATGTAAATAAAAACAAAAAAAAAAAAAAGAAAATTTATTCACCACATCATTATCCAATGAATTAAAGTTAGAAGAATGTTTCTTTAATCCACATCGAGACTGCACAATAACTTGAGGAACCTTAGCAATAAAAGCCTTAACATATTTCTCCAATTTTTCTCGGTCTCGCGTAGATAACCTTTCAATTGTTTTTACACTCATAATGGATACTTCAGTGCCTATAGGAAAGAAAAAGAACATAAGAGCATTTTGAAAATTACATTTGATGATCAACTGAAAATATTTACTTTATATTTGGAAAATAAACTTTTATTAGTGAATTTGAAGTGATATCTTTGTTTGATTCTTGGAAGTATGAGAACTTTAATAATTTCATAAAATATTATACACTAGGAATGGAGATTAATTTAAAGTTTGTCTTGTACTGCACTAATATCAAAGTTTAAATATTATTAATTTGATTGCTATACACAGTAATTTTGAAATAGAATATTTATTTTTTAGCAATTAAAAAATCTTAATTTGTTGCATTCAATAACTTTTCACACACCTAGGCTGATTTGATCTAAAATTACAAAAAGAACTTTTAATATCTATGGTAGATGTAGAATTCAAACTCATAAATTATCAAATTATAATGCTGCAACTTAAAACAGTGTAAATAATAAATAATTTTTCCAACAAAACTCACACTGTTTTAAAACACTCAAACTGTTTAGAAATAATTAACGAATATAACTGTTTTAGAAACCAGGAATTCAATAAAATTCTTTTAAAGTATAATTATTAGTTACATTTTTTTAAAGCATGGAAAATTTTTTTTCTTTGCTTGTAAAAAAAATTAGCATTTTTGAAAATTTTCATTTATTGATCTATTATAGCCTTTCGTAAACTCTTTGATCTGGAGACCCAATAATAATTCTGAAAACATATCACTATTTCTGCTAGAAAAATAATTAAGTTGCAAATAAATTTAATTCAATATTGGATACTTCAATTACTTTGGTATTATTGCACAGCAAAAAATTTTGAAATTATTCACATAAATGGGGAAAAAAAATTATTTTAAACTTTGAAAAAAGAAAAGAAAGAAATTTTAATTATTAATCCAAAAGATATGCTAGTGATAGAATATTGTAGTGGACATAAATAATATACTTTTATTTCCTAGCATTACAGCCATAGATGGACATTGACTTTTTGAACATTGTCAATCCTCCAAACTTTCTTATTCTTGAACTTAAACTTACAGACTTTTATTTTACTAATGGTTAATATTATCCAACTATTTTTGGTTCAAAAGCTTCCATAAAATACTTATTTCTCAAAACCTTATTTTTACCTATTCTTTCAGTATGATCCAACAATGCTAGATGATGAGATTAACCAATTTAAATGATGATTATGAATAATCTCCACTGCATTACATTTTATATTGAATGTTATTCCATTCTTATCTAGCTTTTATAATTACTTTGTTTATATATATATATATATTTTAAAAAAACTTTTGAATTTTTTTTAACAAACTAAACATATAAAACAATTAAAAATGGACTAATAAAAATAAGCTTTCAAAATATAAAAATAAATTTTAATAAAAACAAGAGAAAACATATAAAATACTGAGAACAACATAAAAATCAAGAAAAATTGTAAACTCATCTTCATTCAAGGATAAAGCTTTATGTATATTTTTATTAACAAAAATATTTTAACTGAGGTAAAATTGTTATATTTATGCCATTTTTTAAAGTAAAATAATGATAATATTAATTTCATAGAAATAGCAAAATCTAACAAGGAAAACTTCACAGGTATACTAATGGATATATTATATAAGCTTATAAAAATAGTTAAGTTAAGAAAATCTACAAAACTTTCATATAAAGAAAATGATAAATAATTTTGATCCATTCACATTTGCCTCTATTTAATAAACAATTACCAGTTCAATGTACTTTTTCCAATTAACATATTTTTTTATGATTGAAAACAAAAAATTTGTTCATTAAGATAAAATATTAGCAGCTTCCCTATAATTTTTTTAAAAGATTATGTTAATTGTCATGCCTAAAGATAAAATTTAACTTCAGAACTGATTATCTGATGTTTTTTCAAATCTAGGATAATTTTTTTGATTATGGACATTTAATCAAAGTGAGAAATTTTTTATAATTTTAAGAGGGAATAAGTGGAGGGTTACCTATAACTTGAATAATAATTCATTAAAATACTTAAAACATAAATAATAATCTAAGAGGTTCAGTACTATGTTGCTTGATAATTAATATTAGAATAAAACTCCGTCATAAATCTTTCCAAAAACCAAGAAAAATATTCTTAAACTCTTTCACATATGTGAGCATTTTGCTTCTTTTTTATTTGCAGGTCATTTGTGGATATTTTCAACTTTACTCGCAATAAAAAAAAAAAAAAAAGGTCTCACTATACTCAGTGTGCCAGCAGGGTTGAAACTGTAAAAAATTGCCTAGATAGAAAACTTCAAATTAAAATGTTTATTGATCCTTTAATGCATTTTTACAACTTAATTAATTTGTAAAAAAATTTATGTGTTAAAAAAATACAATTTTTCATTGAGAAAATTAGTTTTCTTTGCACAATCATTTTTCAATATTTAACTTAAAAATTTTATAATTTTTCTTTGTTTTACTGCCCACAGATAATTTAATGTCTGGAATTTAATATTAATGTCTGGAATTAAAGATTGGAATATTCAAGAAAATACAGCTGAAAAATGATATCATTTTCTTTAGACAAAGTAGTAAAATTGTAATTAGTTTTTCTCTTCAAGAGAAGCTTGGAAATTTCTTAAATTAACTACAATGTTGGTGGTTTTCAGTTATAATTTCACAAATAACACTGAATAATGTTAACACTCTATCATAATTTTCTACATTTAACTTTGTTCTGTCATAGGTGGTAACACCATTCATAATATTATATGAAGAGACCTTCAACCAAAAGTCTTGAAAATGCAGTTATAACAGCTTTTACTAAAGGAATTAAAAATTCACATTTCAGAATGCCACCATGCCATTTTATTTCCATTTGTATGTTTAATATTATTCATTATATTTATCATTCATTTAACATTTCATTTTTTTCACATGAATAGTCTGGTTATTTTCCAGCAATTACTGAAACTAAGACATAAGTTAAATTCATAAAAGCTGATAGTGTACATTTATTTTCACACTTTAAATATAATGCAAAAATAAATCCAACATTTACTATCTCGAAAGTTTCCCTCAAGTTTGCACTTGTTTCCTGATAAGCTGTTTGATGAGATTTATACAGTAATTTTATCCCTGAATAGTTCATTCATTTCCAGCAATTTATGGCATTTGACAAATCGATGTACAAAAAGTGTATATATATATATATATATATATATATCTTATACTACTTAATAAATCTTTAAAAGACATCATTTAAATCAAATAAACAAAATAATGATAGTAAAAATTCCTGAAATACTTAAATTATATACAAAAAACTTAATAAAATCTTATAACTTTGCATGTATTATAGAAAAATAGGATTCTCATTCTGAAGAAATTTTACTAATCTATTAAAATGTGGTAAAATACCTAGGTATATTTAAAAGAAACTTTTTATCAATCAAGCAATATTCAAATAAGATTTCTTCTAGACTTAAAAATTCTTTTTTCTATCCAGAGCACAAATTTTATTTTCATAAATTATTCATACATATATATATAGTATATATCATTCCCAATGAGATTGCAATGAAGATAATAGTAATATAATGAGATTGCGGTTAGATAATAGTAACATAATGAGATTGCAGATAGATAATAGTAAAAAAATGATATTGCAAGTTGTAACAAATAGTCATATGAATTCAAAGGCAGAAAAAATTCAAAAGTAAGTTGGGACTTAAGAATAGAAAGTGTAAGGAATTAAAAAGCCGCCATCTAACATTTCCTCCTTTTTTTAATTAAAAAAAATTAAGATAGTGAAATCCTTTAATGTTTTTGTTTAAATTGATAAAAATTTTGAAATAACAATTTGATAGTTTGCTTGGTGGACTTATATCAAACATGCTTCCAAAGATGACACATTCTCATTTAATATATATATTATAACTATAAATCTTTAACCAAAACTGATGACATGCTTATAGGTAAACATCAATATTAAATTGAATAAAATAGGTACATGTGTAATCTCATTAATGGAAACAAATAAATGATACCAAAATATGTCACTTTTGATGACAATAAAAAAACTACATACCAAATACATGATTGTTACATTGATAAACCATTTGTTTTTTTTAAATAAGGGCTCTGTTCCAATAAATATTTCTCTGCTTTTATAACACAAAATTATAAAAATTTACTGTACGATCACTCTCAACAACTTTTTCAAAATTTCTCCAATTTGCACAAGCGAGATTTATATATATATGTATATATATATCTATATATGTATATTGAAAAATATTGCCTGAACAAAAAAATGGGTTGCAGAAAATGTTATTTATCACCAAATGTGGAAAAATTGCACAAAGGGTGACTGTACAGTAAATCTGATCTCACAAAATAATAAACATTTAGGATCTATCTATTGCAAAACTGAATGTGATTCTTTTAGCCACTCATATAAAAACTATTCTATTTAAACATCTTTTTCTGATTTCATTAAAACAATGAATTCAAAGTACTTTTATGTTATATGAAGAAATAATGTGAAATTTGTGTTAATTTGGGCAAACTTTCCTGATTGACTTAACTTTACGGATATTCTAAAAATTATGACAGTTGAATTTTTAGGAAGTATATCAATATTCTAGATTTAACGAAATTTTAGAATGCAGTATTAAGAACCTAGAGATGAATTTCTTTATATTGCTAAATCACCTTAGTCAGAGTTGAAATTTTTATAATAGCATACTATGTAGAAATTGTAAAATACTATGCGACAGTTGATTAGTTTGTAGAAAAATGGTCACTGAAAAAAATACACTTTTCAACTATGTAACTCATTACATTATTTGAACTCAGGATAATAAAATATTCTATACTAAAGAAATGACTACACTCTAGGTTTGATACAACTTCTCAACCTAGCTTTCCATAAAAGTGAAAAAAAATTAAAACAGGGTGTGTAAACATTCTAGATAAGAAATTATACTAAAAGACCTTAACACTTGCATCAGTATAGAACATTGAAAACCAATCCTTGTTATTGATTGGTTCTTCTAATAATGAAGTAAGATGATGAGGATAATATTGATACTATCTTAATCGAAATGCAAAATAATTTACAATAGGTTTTAGCCAAAGTAATAAAAAATACAATGCCTTCTGCAATAAATATTAAATAAAAACAGGAACTTTTGAATTAATGTATGTAGAAAAATGCGAAACTAGCATTTGAAATAAAATGCTGAATCCTGTAAAAAATATAGACCAATGCACTTTTAATTACTGAATCATACAAAGAACAAAGCAATAACTATAAATTTCTGAATCATATAAAAACATAATCAAAAATAGCAAAATGAACACTTCTGTTCATTGTTCCAATTATTTTGCTTTTCTTATCATTTTAAGTTCTGATTTACATTTACCAAATTTAATGTACTGATCAATATTGTAATATCCAATTTTCGATAAAAAAATTTTTTTGACAATGATTGATTTACCAAAACGTGAGATGCTATTTTATTTTTCTTGCAAAAAACGTTTTGGCGAAAATATGTTTTTTGATGACTTATTAAAGGAATCAGATACAGAAACCACAAACTATATGCGAGATTAAATGGGCAATAATTTTGGTGTCCTTTTGATAGTGGTGGTCTTGAAATGAATAATATTATAAGTTTGGATACTTTTCGATCAGCTAATCCCACGCGACAAATCATCAAATAATGTAGAATTCCACCAAATTTTGTTTGCAATTCCTTAATATTTATTTAATGTTGAATGTTTTTTGACTTTTATTTTGTTGACTGTTTTGTCATTTGCTTTGAAGGGGACTTGGCTTGCATTTGGTTCACAATTGGCGACATTTGCATTCAGCTAACAAAAAAGTAATAAAGCTAGATAAACCCAGAAATTTAAATGTAAGAATCTTAGTTGGATTTAACTATTTAGAAATTCCTAATTTTTGTACATTTTTAAGACACTAGCTAACAGTACTATCAAAATTTGAAAGATTTTTTTTTTTTTAAATAAATATGCTTATCAAAAGGAACTTACTGCTTATAAAGAATAATAAATCATAAAAATTTCTCATTACACTGAAGATATTTTTACCTAAAAAAAGAATCTGATTTCATTGTGGAACATTTTTCTTACTTAGTACAAAATAAAAAAACATTTCTTTAATCTCCAAAAGCTTTAAAACATATTTTTTTACTGTCAAATTTTAGTTTCTGATTCAATAATGTTTTTAATTGCTTCGTTTAATTTCAGTTTCCAAAAATAGGTTTTTAATGTGTGATCAGTGATACATTAAAAAAAAGTATTAACTTTAAAATCAGCCAAAAATTTTGGTTAAAATTTTTTTTGACGAAAAAGAAAGAAAAATGACTGATTCAAATACTTTTGAATATAATACAATTAAGTTAGTTAAAACAATTACTAACTGGTACTTTCAAGATTTTAAGCAAAATTCTCGAATGCAGACTAGATTCCTTGCAATCACTCAGTTTTAGAATTGTAGAAATATTAGTCGAAGTTGTGTTGCAAAATTATTAATAATTGACCAGATAATATTTTCATACTGCTGACACTCTTAGAAGAATGAATAACATACATAATTTTTAAAGCGCATATAAATATGTAGATGTATACTAGAAGAGACACAAGTAAAATTTACATAAAACCAGTTCAATAAGTAACAATTTATACATACGTACTCTTCAATATGGACTACAAGACAATAATTTAATCCGAATACACTGAGAATAGGAACATAAATCATTTAAGTTTAGCCACTATGAATAAATGAAAAAGTCCAGATCGGCATTAATTTATTAAAATGCGATCAATCGCATTGGTATAACCATTTATTAAATATTAATTAAAAGTAATCTGAAACAAAATTTTATTGTATTCCATCAATTGCTCATTTTACTCTGTTGTTATTATTACAGCGATTCCTGCATTTGTTTTCGCTACAGACCGTTAGCAAACGCGTTTCTAAAATTCAATGGTTTCTGTTTCAAGGATACCAGTAATTAGCTTTTACCACTTTAGCATACTCAAATGGCCCAAACTAAGCTCTGTCGTCAGAGCCCCTATAACATTGCCGATATTCCGATGGGATCAATTCCCACAAACTTAGCATTACGTGACGTCATAGCTTGAGTTGTTGCAATTCGCATTTATCATCCAATATATGCTCCAGATTTCTATTCGGTTTTCTATAAAAAAAAAAAAAATGATTATTTTACTAGATTTCAGAATGGATCACTTTTCTGGTAACATTTTTAAGGTTACTGAAGTTTTACTTAGTGGTTTCCAAATTTCCTGATAAATTCTATTTAGAAATTTTATTTAATTCAGTATTAGTGTTCGCCATCTTGCTATTATATTCAATCAATTTTATCATTTGATTCATTATTTTTTAAATGATGGAAGCTAATCCTTTTCTACTTGAAAAGAATAATTTCTCCAGTTGTTGTGGCCAGTTGCTCTCCAGTTTAACAATTGGGTTCAATAAAAAAAATGAAAAAATGGGGAATTTGATGCCTTTAAGGCGATAAAATATTTTGCTTCCAATAAACCTATGATGGAACTTGTTTTAAAGTATGTTCATAAAATAATTTTTATAATTCATTTTAGTTGTTTAAGCAATTCATATAATTTAACATTTTAATTTCTGCATATATAATTCAAGTTTTGAACTTAATAACAAAAGTAAATTTGCTTACAACTAAATACCGTGATAAAAGTCACTAGTGTCTCGAGATAGAGTCCTTCATAGCTCGGCTCCAGATGGGAATTCTAACGCATGCGCGTTGAGTAAGAGATTTTAGCTGAGATTCAGCTGGTTGGCGATGTAAATAATGCGATAAATTTATCCGGCTAGAAAGTGTATTTTGTTTACATATCCGTTATCCTTCCAAAAAGAGTAACGACTTAGTATTGTTATATTTTTAATAGCATTCACGGTGAAAATGCGCTTTAGGTCCCCTCCTTGGCACGTTTTCAAAAACACCGATGCCATGGCGAAAATTCTACCACTATTTCATAGTGAAATTTAATTAGCGACCAATGAAAAGGCTAAAACAAACGAATAATTATTGAGCATGCGCGAGAAAACGCTTGAAATTCGGGAGTTGGCGAAGTAGGGGACCTAAAGCGCAGATTAACCGCATTCACAAAGTATTCGTTGATTAAATCTTCGTGATTGTGAATATAAATTCTATGTATTGTTAGAACAGTAGATTATTTTTTTATTCTTAGATGTACCAACAAAATGTGTAAAAAGTCATGAATTTTTAATTACTGATTGGTAGATAAATTCGTAATTTACTAATGTTTATAAATACCGTAGCTGCTATGTTTATTAAACAAACTTTATGTATAATCTTAATACCTCTTTTGACAGCTATATTCAAAGTAGCTGCTAAGGAAAGAATTTTATGTTTTGAAATATATTATTAAAATACATAATATTTGAATACATAAATTAACTTTTGAAATACATAAATTTTAAAAAAAATCAAACAATAAATTGATTGTTCGGCAAAATTCATAGTAAGAAGCTTATTATTTAGATCGCAGTATTCCTCATTTATAAAAACTAAAATCTTATTTTTTCAAATAAAGTTCTACTCTCCAACTACAGAAGTTTAATTTATTGTAAGCTTGTGATTTATTTTAGTACAATTTTTAAATTAAGAAATAGACAATGTACACATTAAATAACATTGTGTTTTAATTTTGTTTTTTTAATTGAAATTTATAATGCATCCAAAGCTTGTTAAAACAATTCATGCATGCAAAAAAAATTCAATTTTAAAGAAATTACTTGAGATAAATAATTATAAACCAGACACACATAAAATATTGTTTTGGCGTATAAACATGATAAAGTAAAAAAAAAAAGAAAAAAAAATCTAAAATAATGAAAAATTCGAAATAATGAATTTATTAACCAGGCATAAAATATAGCTTGGTCATAAAAGCATAATGAAGTGATAAAATTTATAAATGTTTTGTTTCATATATTTAGTGAAAAAAAATTGATGTAATTTTACCTTGACTTTTTTACACAGGATATTTTATTCTCATTTTTGTTTATAATCTATTTATTTAAATACAGAAATCAGAAGGAAATGTGATCCTTCTTTTTTATTGCTAGCACGTAAAAAATATTGGATAAAATACATGACACAAAGTTTATAATATCTTTATTAAAATATAGAAATAAGAAGGAAATATAATAATTGCAATCATTTTTTTTTAATGGGTAACAGGAAAGATATGTATCAATGGGCGGCGAAATTCATTTCTCTGATAGAGTCCCGAAACTCGGCTCCATAATTAAGCAAACAGGGTTGCTAAAACTAAATGTTCGCATTGTATACCGCCAAATTATTACCACCACTTTCTTCAAGTGCGCATGCGTTAGAATTGCCATCTGGAGCCCGGCTATGGACTCTACCTCGAGACACTAGTGATAAAAGTCTCATGAAATTATAAAATGAATTTTAATTGTACGATACACATTTCAATTGTGAGTAAATAATTATAAATTTCTTATTATATTGATGTTTTGCTTTGTTTGGAAATAAAATGTTTGTAACTATGTAGTAAAATCAAATTGCTATCTTTAACAAATACTTGAAATAAATTCATGCTGCATAAAGTTTTATTTTTCTATCAGAGTTCAAACCCTATTTTTATTGGCTAAAGCAAATTTGATAGTGAAGTTGAGCAAGTATTAAAAATTAATTCTGTCTAAAATGCAACATTCCTTTGAAAATAGAAAAATTAGAGAGACAATAACAGCAGCTGAAAGAGTATCATTGACTTTGAAATTTCTCATGACATTTATAAAGATATTATTGTTTGTTCATTGTAATAAATCCTTTACTTTATCTTTACACTCTAACAATGTTAGTCACATTATTTATAGAGTTTTAGTAACTTCGTTGCTTCGAAATGTAGGTATTAATAATTCAACTTATCATTCATAATGAGTTTTCATTGTTTTGCTTGAATCAATATGTGATAAATTTCGCAAATAAAATGATAAGTTTCGTTGGAGGTAAAATTCGAAAAATATGTTATACAAGGATCGATAATTGCTTCCGCTGTCTACTTTTCCTGATTAAAAGCACTTTACACAACTACCACGTAATTTTGAACATCTATTTAAGCGGTAGATACCAGAATTAGCACTCCTCTCCTCTGAACATTTTATCGATGGAGGGAAATTGAAACGGAATTTTTAAGTTCATAGGGCCTTTCAGCTCGTCACTCTTTTGTTATGTTGTGAATTGGACCCCTTTATTTTGCACCCTCGGAACACCTTTCCTAAAAGTCCTTCTTGATCCATAACGTTTCCGTATGGCCTCCTTGATCCATTACGTTTCCGTATGGCCTCCTTGATCCATTACGTTTCCATAAATTAGCTAATTTACTATAATTGTAAGTACTAAACAAAACTCAGAATGAAGGCCTAGTGTGCCCACATCTATTTTCATGAGCTACTGTTTTGAGAAGCAAATCATATGGTCTTGTCATTAGGAGGTCAACCAAACGTGTTATAATGAAAAAAAACTTGCTGAACAAAGGATGAATATATACGTTTTCCCTTAAAAAAAAAGTGCCAATAAATCGGTTTTACGGCAAAATTCTGAGCTCTGACAAGTACCCAGTTTTTACGACTTTCAGTCGCAAAAGACCAGCAATCAAGTATCCCATAACAGGTGGGAGATCATTAACGGCTTGAAACGGGAAAAAAAATCCCTGGTAGAACTGCTGTACCACAGCCGTCTTCTGAGACAATCTCTTTGGTGGTACAAAATTTGTACTTCCAGGAC
Source organism: Latrodectus geometricus (assembly GCA_026290005.1). NCBI lineage: Eukaryota > Metazoa > Arthropoda > Arachnida > Araneae > Theridiidae > Latrodectus > Latrodectus geometricus. The sequence goes on along the minus strand of JAPDSC010105384.1, from coordinate 4,097 downwards.
GAGAAGGTTAATCTTTTGAGTCCGGCGTCACCGTTTCAAGAAACCGTTCATGCAACGGTGGGAGAAGAAGACATTTCTTACCCTCAACCCACTGTGTGAGAAAGGAGAGGGCCATTTTCACCTCACTTATCACATACTGAAGATTTCGCCGTAACGAATCTATTTTTTGAGGGAAATAAACCACGCAGGCTCTGCCGTAATTTTGACGAACATGTAAATGGGTTTGCCTTAAATACTATACTTATCGATAAGCAATCGACTTTTTTCCAGTTTTTGTTTTATATCTCAGATTAAGTAGTGTTACAAAAATTTTAAGAGAGAATATTATGCATATAGCGCAACATCCTACCACTTGATCATATTGAACGTAATTACACTACTGGCCATTAAAATTGTTACACCAGGAAAATATGCAGATAACAAAATGATATTTATTGGACAAATATATTATACTAGAAATAACAAGTGATTATATTTTCAAAAAATTTGTCAGGATAGATCCTGAGAAATCAGTACCCAGAACAACCACCTCTGGCAGTAATAACAGCAGTTATACGCCTGGGCATTGAGTCAAACAGAGATTGGATTGCATGTACAGGTACAGATGCCCATGCAGCTTCAACACGATGCCACAGTTCATCAACCGTAGTGACTGGCGTTTGGTGACGAGCCAGTCGCTCGGCAACTATTGACCAGACGTTTTCTATTGGTGAAAGATCTGGAGAACGTGCATGCCAGTGCAACAGCGGAACATGCTCCGTATCAAGGAAGGTCCGTACAAAACCGGCAACATGCGGTCGGGCATTATCCTGCTGAAACCTAGGGTTTCGCAGGGCTCTAATAAAGGGTAGAGCCACGGGTCGTAACACACCAGAAATGTAACGTGCACTGTTCAAAGCACCATCAATGCGAACATGAGGAGATCGAGACGTGTATCCAATGGCACCCCATACCATCACGCCAGGTGATGGACCAGTATGACGATGACGAATCACGCTGCCAGTGTGTGTTCACCACGATGTCGCCAAACACGGATGCGACCATTATGATGCTGTACACAAAACCTGGATTCATCTGAAAAGATGACGTCTCGCCATTCGTGCGCCCAGGTTCGCCATTGATCACACCATTGAAGGCGCTCTTGTCTATGACGCAGTGTCAAGGGAATCCGCAGCCATGGTCTCCGAGCTGAGAGTCCACGCTGCTGTAAACGTCGTCGAACTTTTCGTGCAGACACTTGTTGTCTTCCAAACGACTCCGTTTCTAGACTCACGGCTCGTGATGTGGTTGCACGATTCATTACGGCCATGCGGATAATATGCCTGTCTTCTCGGCTGCTAGTGATAGGTTGCCGTTGAGATCCCGCATGGCGTTCCGTATTACCGTCCTGAATCCATCGATTCCATATTCTGCTAACAGTCATTGGATCTCGACCGACGCGAGCAGCAATACTGAGATAAGATAAACCGCAATCCCGGTACGCTACAATTCGACCCTTATCAAAGTCAGAAACGTGCTGGTACGCATTTCTTCTTCTTATAAGAGACATCACAACAACTTTTCACCAGACAACAACGTTCAAATGCAATTTGTGTATGAGAAACCGAGTGAACAATTTCCTCATTTAAACACAATGTAGGTGTTGCTACTGGCGCCTGCTTTGTCTGAATCCGCTGAAAAGCTAATCATTTGCATATCACAATACCAATAATAAATAGTAAAAATTATAATTCTTATACCTGCTTATACCTTAAAGTAAATAGCAAAAATTATAATGCTTTTTATATTACGAGTAAAGTTTGTTGAAATCAAAAAAGTGTCCCATAAAAGAAAACTTGTTTTTATAGTTAAGTCCCATATTTTTTACAGTTAAAAACTGTTTCTATCATAAAAAATTGTGACTTTTCATAATAATAAAATTTTTCCCCACGTTGAGAAATTTTAAGTGTTTCCAATATATATCTACAATCACAATATTTTACATCTTATTTATATGAAATCGGATTTTCAATATTAACCTCCATAAAAACGAAACAAAGATAATGTTGATTGTTAATTGTTGAAGATGTTATGATGGTAGCACTGTTATTTTTACTACCAACTATAAATAAAATTATCAAAAATAAATAAATAAATAAAAATAAAAATAAATAAATAAAATAAAATAAATAAATAAAAAATATAAAGATCAAAGTTTTCAGTTAAAGTATCCTTATTATTGTAATTAATCTCTCAATAAACGTACTGTTGCTTTTGTAGTGGATAATATATTATTTTAATGTTAAAACTATTATTGTATCACCTTGCCCAGCGGTCAGCGTACCTGACTGCAGCTAAGGATAGGTCCTTGGTTCGAAACATGGTTCAGGCATGGATGTACTTTCTATCTCTCCTGTCTTTGTCCTTTCCTTGTATGAATGGTTGCCTACCTTATAAACGGGTACCAATGGCATGTGTGTACTGAGGAAGTCGGACTTCACACCGAATTGCGGTTCAGTGTAAAAAGGGGAACAACGCACCCCATATTGCCAGCCTGGCTGGCACTCGACAAAAATATATATATACATATTATATATATATATATATATATATATATATATATATGTATATAATCATAAACTATTTTATACATTGTTATAGGTAAGTAATAAATAACTGCTAAACTTATATTTTTCTTCGGCAAATTTTGAATTCGTTAAAAGCCGCTACAAGAAAAAGGTTGTGAACCACTCGTCTACAGTGATTCGGGGAACTCAATGTTTAATACTTTGAAATTTGAAGTTACGTTGAAGATCTTTCTTTACATAATTCAATGTGCGTGTTACATAGAATAATTCATAAAATTTCATTGAGAATTTATTTCAGATTAGCTCAACACGAGGATAACATTTTTCAGTGTATCGTCAGCATATGATTGCATGCAATCAATTATTTGCGTACATTATTCATTTATTACAAATGCCTAGAAGATTGGATGTAAGGTCGTGGTGGCCTAGTTGATTAGGGCTTCATTCTCGTTACCGTAAGGTGGAGAGTTCGAATCCCGGCTTAGCCTAAGATCCTTTGTGTTTTCTATTGGCAACTGGGGCACATAAAATATGTCGACTTATATAGAGGACAATAAAATAGGTTTACCTTTATCCGACAAGAGCATGTTTCTAGTTTACAGAACTTGTGGGAATTAATATCTAAGCAATGTCCGAGAAAAATCCAAGCTAAATCTAAAAATCAATCAGCTAGTCTGTAACAGTGTAACCATTTATCACTAAAACAAATTAATATTCAGAAGAATATTTGCAATTCAAATAACCTTTTAAAAATTTCAATTTTAAAGATAGTTAATTTAGGTTTTAGAATCACAATTCCGAGAAAAATTCTAGATTTAAGAACTTGAAATTAGACTATTTTTATTCAAAAAGAAACTTTTTGAATTTTTAACAAATTGGTTTTTAAATTCCAACAATTGTTCTGCAAGGAAAAAAAGATATTATTAAAAATTTAATTTATATATTATATTTATTCAACATCAATGAATATTTTTATTAATATAAATTGTGGTTGCGAGGAATGTATTAAAACTTGGATTATGTTGGTTTTATGTGCCCAATTTAACAAGTATGATTACTCATGGTTATTTGAGATACTAACATTTTTCAAATATTATAAAATTAAAATATTGAGTTGGTGCATTTTTCTTGTGTTAGTTAATGAAAAACGTTTCTGTCATTACATGAAATCTACAATTTCTTCAAAATTTTTATGTACCATTATACTAATTTTAATAACAAGTTTAAAAATTTTGAATAAATCTGAAATTTGTATAAAATTTTAAACTTGGTATTAACCGTCATAAAAGTAAATAAAAAAGTAAAACATTAAAGTTTCAGAGTTCAATAATAAATAGTTGGTGGAATTCAATGCGATTCACTACTTTTTTCAATTTGAGAAATATCGCATATAAATTATGAATAAAGCGGAAATAATTAGGTAAGTTAACGTTATTTGAGACAAGTCTTTCTGCTGCATGAATATGATAAATCATTGTTTCATTTGCTACATAGGCAGAAATACTGCGTTAAACATCGGTACTGTTAAAA
>JAPDSC010105371.1:81789-128572 GCA_026290005.1 Latrodectus geometricus | reverse complement strand
TTTTTAGTCTGTTAATTCTTTTATGTATTGTATTTTCTTTTAAGTAATGTTTTGTTAAATGAATCTGTTGAAGTAACTTAATGATTTTCTTGGAAGCATTGGTGAAATATTATCTGCATACTTTTATCGTAAAATAATATAAGTAATTTAATACAATTTTAAAGATGTATTCATTTTTTAATATGGGACCTATCAAGTAATCTTAAAATTACCTTATATTGAATATAGTTGCATTATTATTGTCAACGAAAACAAATTTGGAATATTAGATTAAAATTGTTTTAGAGAAAAATATTTATAAGAAAAATATGGATGGATTAATGTGTATTTTGTATTGCAAAAATTATTATTATTTTTTATTAGAGTTGATTTGAACCTCAAATGCGAAGAAAATAATTTTTTAATAATAAAATTTACCGTATTTTTTTTTTAATCAAGTGGTATTTAAAATAATTTACTTTAAAGTATTTAGCTAGGATAAGTATATTATTGCGTAAGTAGGAAGGTAAATAACGGAACAAATTTCTTTCTTATTTAAAAATAATAATTATAAATAAGTGAGCAATAATATAATTTGAACTCCCATTTATTACGCTGGTTTGACTTGTTACTTGATTCATAGGTTTTATCTTTTCGAAGTTTAAGATATTTAATTTGCAATGTATATTAAAATGTATTTGAAATATTTTATCATGGATTTATTTTTTAAGTGAATTTCTTTCTCGGTAAATAGAAAATAGTATAATAATTTAAAAGGAAAAGAAATTTTATTTTTCCATTACTTTCTCCATTTTTAGGATCTTAACCTGTTGTTTAGTTTTCATGGACAAATATTATTCATAGATCAGATCTAAAAGATGCATTCAGAAATTATTTCTTGTATTCAGTGGTTTTTTAGGATGGTATTTAAGAAATTTGCTTTTTCTGAGACACATTTTAAAATTGATGAGAATTTAAGATAAATAACATGCCTAAATTTAGTAAAGGATAATTAAAAAAACATTAAAGTTATTTGATTTGAAAATGATTTACTTCTGACACAAAATTTGCAATCAAAATATGCTGCAGAGAAAAGTAAATGAAAGGAAACATAATGCTTATTAAAAATTTTAACAACATAACTTGAAATATATATCAATGTCAGATAAAATCTTTATATCTTTATTCAAACTTTACTCTAAACATCAGCTACTTCTAGCATAATCAAGACAGCCAAATATTCGACCAAGAAGGAAAAAAAAATGAAAGAACCACAACATGTATTTTTGAAGGGAAAGTGAAGGAGGAGAATTTAATGTCTACAAAAGAGAGCTACTGACGTCTCTGTTTATATGTACAGTTTCCTTGACAACAGTTGTGTGGGATTATCGACGAATCCACTGGGATAAACTAACCCACAACCAGTTACGCTCCGTTTACCCCCTTTCCATGCATTTCACTCAGGAGCTTAATAGTGAACATACGGTTAATTCATATAGATCAGTTTTACTACTAGAAACTGCTAGACTATATTCATCTCTGTAGATTATCAGAGCATTCAATGTTAAGAAAGCAGCCTTTGGAAATTTTAATAAGAATGTTTAAAAATATGCTTTTTAAGATGTTTAAAATACAAGAAAATACATTAAGATGATTACATTATTTTTAATAAATTCATCACGTCAGTATTTTCTAATGAAAATAAAAAATTATTTGATATTTACATTAAAATAATAAATTGTACTTTAAGTCAAAGCATATTTTCACATTATATTAAAATCGATATGTGCAAAAGTGAAATGCACCCCTTAAGGTACTGCTGTTATTTATATTACTATGTTTTAATACAATATATGTAACTGTGTGCAATATATGTACTTTTTCATTATATTCATTTGAGTGTTTTTTCATATATATATATATATAATACATAAGGAAAATCTCATTTCCGCTGTTACAATGACTTTATTTGTATAATTTTGTAGGTATTTTTCCATTCGAATAAAAAATTAGCAATTAAAATTCTATCGCAAAAATATATTTAACAATATGCATGCAACACTTTGAAATATACTTTCTAAGGATTACAATATACTAATGATTATAACATATGCATTATGAAATAATGAAAATTGAAAATAAAAATGGATCAGACAAAAACTTTGAAATCGACAAAATGGGATGTTTATTTTCGTAAAACTTATAGTTCTGACATAATATCAATTAATTAAATTACATATTATTTCATTTATAATGCCGTATGTGTTCTTGTACATTATAAGAAAAACGTAAAATATTATATTATTCTAACATTTGTTTTTACTTCTGCGGCTTAAAGAGTGACAAAAAAAGAAAGTTTGAAAGCCTAAAAGATTATTGTTATAACTATATACCAATAAGTATTTGGGCACATGTGGTAGAAAAGGAAAACTATCTTTATTCAAAATCAATAGTTGGTAGAGCCTCCACGAGAGGCAATTACAGAGTGAACCCTCCGGGGCATACTTTCCACAAGTCTTTGCATTACATCTAGTGGTATTGTCTTTCACTCGGCTTGAACTAGACATACAAGTTCGTTCACCGATTTTGGATGGGTAGTTCATCCCTTAATTCGGCGATCTAACTCGTCCAGGAAGTTCTCGATAGGGTTAAAGTCTGGGCTGTGGGCAGGCCAATCCATTCGATGAACTTCATTGGCACCACACCAAGCCTTGGTTAAACTCGAAACACGACAACTGGCATAATCGTCCTGAAAGTAACAGAGGTCCAACCAGTAAAACTGCTACAACGTAGGAAGCACATTTTCAACCAAAACGGTGCAGTAGGCATCAGCGTTGAACTTACCGGGAATAGGGAACCATTACCAGGAGAAACACTCTCAGACCATAATTCAACCTCCACCGAACTTGACAATGCAATCTGGCAGGAGACGTTCCTCAGGCAGACGCCAGATCCAGATCCTTCTATCCAAATGGTAAAGGGTGAACCTTGATTCGTCGCTCCAAAGAACTCATTTCCACTGATCTACGAACCAATTTCGATGTGCTTTGCACCACATTAAGCTAGTAGCGTGGTTGGATTTTGTGATCAAATGCTAATGGGCAGCATCACGGACATAAGCATTCAATTGTAAACCAAGCAGATGTGCTTCTTTACCGATGTTCTTCATTGAAACAATACTCCAGTATGTCTGTTGAAACTCCTCGCGGATAAGGGCCATCGGTTGGGTGTTCTTCTTCCGAATTTCTCTGGACAGAACTCGTCGGTCTCTATCTACCAGTTTTGTTGGTCTGCCGATTCTGGGAACACTCCGACAACTACCGCTCAACTTCCACTTCTTAATCATATAGGCCACTGTTGATCTTGGGTACTTCAGATCGCTAGATATGCCCTTAAGTATCTACCATATTTGTGATACCCAATAATTATACATTTCTAGAAATCAGTGAGTTCGCCGACACTGTTTCTTACACTATATATATACCGGCGGAGGCCGTGACGTACCTCAGGACCACTGATATCGTCATTTGCAAAAGTGTTCAAATACTTATTGGTAGACTATGATATCTGGATGTGCGTTTTTGTTTTTTAAATGCTTACATTAGGTTAGAATAAAAAATATTCATATATATTAAATAAAGATAAAGGATTTTAGAGAAAGACATTTATACTGTGACAATAAATGTAAACAGTAATTGTAAGATAAGACTTTTTGTGGGTAACAAGCTAATTACAATAAATTGCAGAAGTAGGTAAAAGAGAATTTTGCAAATGAAGACATAATATGAAACAAAAGAGAACTTACAAATAATCCAGAATGTATCAAATGTTTGTTTTACAGCTATTTATAAAATAAAATAAATTTTCAAAAAAAAAAAAATCTTAAATTTTAAAGTCTATTAAAAGCAATCACAAAATATGTTGAACACTATTTATCAACATTGAAGTATATGTTCTGAAAAGAAATAGAACGAAATTAAATTTTAATCAGCAATATATACTTTTGGCTGTCACAGAAGATATATTATGAAAGATTGTATGACCATGAATTGAATAGACTGAGTAATTTATGCTGTTTCTCAATCATAGTAACAATGTCTCAAAAGGAATAATGACCTACAATACGAGATAAATATTAATCGCAATATCAAACTATTTCAATATTTTTAACGGTAAATTAAATTTTGGATTAATTTTAAGAAATTGAAGAGCTTCTTTTGATAAATAGGGTCTTGGGATAGCGACAACATATTCGAAAGTTATGAAATGAAAAAGTGTTACTGAAGGAGTTGCTTGATTATTTGTTTGATTTAGAATGTTGGGAAAACCCGAGAAAAAATATTTTAATATTATACAATTAAAATATTTAGTATTTTTTAAAAAGTAAGCAAAAACGTTAATTTTAAATATTTGTTAAAAACTTTTACTTAAAGTTCTTAATAAATATATAAAATTCTTTATTAAAATCTTAATATATTATTTATTTAATTATTAAGATTATTAATTAACTAATTAATTTTCTAATTATTAAGATTTTAAATTAAAATATTTAAATTCTTTAATCAATTATTTAAACGTTTGTAAGCTTGAAACACAATTAAAATTATCAAGTTCTAAATTTTAATGGTAAATCGAAATACTTTATATGATACTATCACAGGAATAAATATTATTTCAAAAGACTTTATATAATATATAAACAACTTTACGGTTTTCTTAGAATCTTCTAACAGATTATTCTTTATATCAAGTCTCACTGGTAAATTTGATAACTTTTATCTCTAGATTTTAATGTAATTTGATTTCTAATGTTGTTTTATTTTTGTTTATTTTTTTCGTATAATTTAATAACGAATTATAATAAAAATAATAATTTTGTACAAAATTTTTTTCGTTTCTACAATTTTTCCAATGCTCGACCACAAGGAATTTTCATTAGTTTCAGCAGAATAAGGAGTAAAAGTGATCACACTTTTATAAAGTAGAGTACCCTTTAGGAATGCCATCGTGGAGTCTAAAATAAGTGGTTCTTTTTATTTTAAGCGCATGCAGTAAGCAGAAAATACCCTGCATTGGCCAATCACTCTCAGAAATATGATTTCACTTAGAGGACATTGCGACTATAGCATATTTTACATGATTCCTCCATTATTAGAGAATATGACGGATCTTCAGTTGGGTTTGGATTCAAAATGACTATCTTTTGATAAGAAGAATGATGACCTAATAAGAGGAAAATATAATTGTTTCATATTTTCTTTTAAATTCTTTTTTGATAAATTTTTGGTCATACATAATTTTCTTGTGTAACGTACCTATTTTACAATTAATAATATGTCACCATAAAAATTTAATATTAAACAAAGTACACAATCTTTTCTTGTTTTTGTAAGCTTGTTTAATTTCTTCGGCAAATAATTTGTGAGAAAAAATTCTTTCTTATTAATATTATTTCCTTTAACTCTTTTGCTATTTTACAAAAAAATTAAAATTGTATTTAAAATTTTTGAGTTTTCAAATTTTATTTGTTTAAACAGTTAAATTATTAGGATTATCTCAAAAAAGGACATTAAAATTTGGAGGTAAGTTTTTGAGCTATAGTTATTTTTTAAACACTATTCTTCGCAGAATTCAATCAATAGATCTTAAATATTCTGATAACAGAAATTTTACTTGAATAGAATGTTCATACAGAAATTTACTTGGCAAGAAAATTCAAAACAGAAGATTTAAATGAGAATAGAACAGAAAAAGCATCGAATTATAATTTATTTGGAAGTAGCTAACACATTTTTGCAACAATTGTTCGTCAGACGGAGCTCATAATTTTTCCACCGGAGGGGAAACAAACAATAAGCGACTTTATTATCTGAAGTCTAGAATCAAATGGACACGCTCTCTGTGATTCTTACTAGCTTGTTAGTAAAAGAGTATTCCCATTGATTTTCAATTCCGACCCAGGGATAGTGCAGTCTGGTGACCTGCATCTCCAATCGCATCTTTCCCTTCATCATAATCGGATATCAGGCCATTACTAAAGAATAAAATAGTGCTTGAATTAAAAGACATTTTTTTGCGTCTAAAGTAAGATTATAAGAAATGAATGTTGTTGCTAAGTGATTTATTTACATCAATATTTCTAAGGAAATTAGTACTTATCTAAATGCTTTTCGTTTTTATAAGATAGATGATATTTATTTCTGCTATATTTAATACATTTTAATAGATACGTGTGTGTTTGTTTGCTGATATTAAAAATTTTGCTCAGAAAAAAAATGTTAAATTTACATGCTTAGTGATGAATAAAGCTTAAACCATATGCAATTATTTTACACATGCACGGAATAGTTATTTATGAATGTAATTACCCTTTATTAGTAAAAATAAACATATCTTGGTAAAGAAATCCTTAATTTATTCAAGTGCTTCAATATTTGGTGTTAATAGGTAAAGGAGTGAAAGAATATATTTAATTTAATCAATTTTAGTGTAAAAATATTAGTTGCTACTGAATATCATCAGATTAATTAAGAATTTGCTTGATTATGATTTCTTTACATAATTAATTAAAATTTTTGTTATAATTGTCATTCAGTTTTCTTTTAAAATCTGACTTTAGTCCACGAACTAAAGATATGTAATGCTGACCAGTTTGGATATAATTTTTTAAAAATAAATATTTCTCATAGGCATTCTTACTATATAGGTATTTCAAATGATATAAATAAATTCACAAAACTTTAATAATAAAAATAAACAAAAATGTAATCTTAAAACCGTAAGGAAATTCCAAATTTATTCAAATGAGTTATTGTAAGAATATTAAGTAATACTGGATAATTGACTTATATTGTTAGACTTCCAATAACTTTGAAAAGGTAATATGTTTTATTAAAATAATTTAAATCAAAACATTATGACTCAGTTGGCGTAAAGCATCATACTTCTAAAATTAATAAAACAAAAGAAAGCGCTGATAATGTTTAATAATAATAATATATTTGAAATATGGGTTCTTTATACGAGTAACATAAAATATTGCATTCCTGAATATTCAGGCATATGCAATGCATAAATTTTACAGATTAAGGATTTTATATCAACAAATGATAGCAGATTTTCATTTTTGGCAACTCCTTCAAACAATCGGATTTGGTAATTGCGCATTTACTTAAAGTATCATTTATACAATAGACAATTAGAGAGCTGTCCAGTTTTTCTTATCTGTACTTCTGAACCGTACTTAAGTGCATAAGTAAAAAAATGAATGTGGAACGCAAAAAAAAAATGAAATTAATTTATTTGCTTATATTAATGAGGTTAAGTGTAGTTGAAATAAAAGTGTTTAGTTGGACCATTGAAAAAAAACGAGTTTTCATTATACACTGTTTTATATAATAAGAAAGTGGCAATGGTTTGCACAAAAATACACTATTTTAAATCTAAGATTATTAAGGCTGAACTGGTAGCGAATGATTTTTTTTCATATGAATATTCTGATCTTTTCAACAATTTGAAGGTCTGTTGCCCAACTTGGGCTGAGATATTTGTAATGGTTCGAAATACACTTTAAACTATAGGTCCTGGTAAAATTAGTCTTCATGCGCAATATGTGACCTTTATGTTACGCGATAAATAAAACTTTAAGATTATTGAGAGCAACAATGGGTTAAAAACAAACTGAAAATAAAAAAAAAAGTTATTGACGCAATGTATGTTTTTCATCGGTACCACATAATATTTATTAAATTTCTCTAAGTTTGAAAATTTAGATAGTAATAATTTTGAGAGAAAATGAGGTACTTGTATACCTAGATGTGTGTTTCCATGTTTTAGTTTAAATAAAAGTTTTTGAGAAATCTACTAATACACGAAAAGAGATTTCTGATTCATTTTAAATATGTTCTCCAAATTCATATTTCGTTTTTATGTGACATTTAATTCATTAAAATAATAAAGTTATAAAAATAAAAAAATTGTATTTAATTAAAATCATTCTTTTATTTTGATTGCCTTTATTTTCACTAATTAGTATTTGCTGAATTTGTTTTTATTGTTTATGAAATGAAGACAATATAAGTAAAAAAATAAAGAAAGGTATTATGACACCATTTTAATTTTTTATTATTTTGTTAATTTGAATGAATATAAATTAGAAGTTTTTAGTAAAATTTATCCCGCAACTGAAAAATCCTTTCTATATTCAATCATTTTAAATATGCAAAGAGAAAAATTGAAAATAATAATTAATTAGATTTCTCGCTTTTAAATCTGAATAAAATGTTGTGTTAAATTAATATTCAGCATAATAGACATTTATTCAACGAAAAATTCAATTTGGAATTGATGAATAGAAATTCTTAATGAATATTATGTTATCGGTCTTTTAAGACCAATGAAGTTCTTGAAATAAATGAAAATGCTGATATGCAAATAGTATTTTGTGATTTTCTATTTTTTATTAAGCCTTATAGTTTTTAGTTGGTTATTTGTAATGTTATTGAAAGTTTTCAAATAACGTAAATTCATAAATTCACTAACAAGAGTTTGGCTTAAGAAACACGAATTGAATAAAATAGCAACATATTGACTGATAACTCAAAATTGAGTCCGAAATTTATTTAATCAAACGCAAGGTTAAATTTCATTTATATGAACATCAATGTAAATAGAATAAATGGATTTTCTTATTCGGATAATACTTCCTGCTCCATTACAGAGGAAAACATAACTTATAATTTCATATGCTCTTTTTTTTACATAGCTAATTTTAAATATAAAAGGTATCTTTTTACTAAATTGTGTAGATAAATATACATTTTATGATGTTATAATTCAAATAAATGTTTTCACCATATAGATATAATTCCTCAAGAGGACTAATTATTCTTAATCATATTTCTTAAAACATATTTCGTAATACAATAGATATCCACATCTGTGTTTGTTACCCAACCTATAAAATATAACACTGAAAGTCACATTGCTAATCATTTAACGTCCGCCATGCTTAAATAAATAAAATTAAAATCTATGTCTTTATTTATATGCACTTAAAAAATGTAATGTTACAGCTTAAGACGAAAATTTGATGTTATTATTTTGAATTGTTTAATAATTTAGTGTTCGACAGTTCATTAAATTTCCAGAATATGGTTAAAAAAAAGATGTATGGTTAAAAAAAAGAAAAGAAAAGGGGATTTGATTGATACTTGAAAAACAATAAACTCTAACTCTGGTAAATAATAATATTCTGCTTTTCATGAATTCGTTTTTAATAATTCATATGTTGCATTTAGAAATAAGTATTTGAGACTAAATATTATGGGAAATTCATACTTTTTTCCACCAGATAAACATAATATATTTCTGAAAATATCTTGTTTCCTATTGAAAGAAATGACTTTTCTGTGTATAAAATATGATCGTGTGTATGTGGGTAATGTGTTTTATATCTTGTGGGTTTTTTTCCAAAAAAGAGATCTTTGTTTTTTAATATTATATATATATATATATATATATATATATATATATATTCCTGAAGATATTCATAAGTATATATAGCAGAATTTGCACCCTTTTTGATAACATTTATATATTTTCATTGTTTACCAATATTTTTAAAATAAAGTTTATTTTTTAAATCTTTTTATTTTTAAAGGCCAAATATTGAACGATGACTTCTTTTCTGAAGAATATCATGAATAATGCATCAATTTATATCTTTTAGAAACTCCTAAAAATTTGCCTATAGCGTATATACTACTTCTGACTATACCTCTTACTATGTAATTTGGTTATTAGCTTACATTTTCACATTAAGTTCAAAGATAGCTTTTTATCACTATTTAATGATTGTTTCTTAAGGCATGTTGAATAATAACTCGCTAGATCTTTTGTTTAAACTACAACATTTTTAGAATACATTAATAGGATATTTCATTTGATACATTAAATAAAATCAGAAGCTAGTATGCTTAAACACTAAAATATTTCTTGTTAAAAAAAATTTAAATAAATTCAGGCTATGTTTTCGGTAGCTTACTTTTGGTATTGTTGGAGATTGATTTTATATATAAATAAATAAGATTTATAGCACTGGTATAGCAATAAATCTCTTTATTTATTCACTTCAAAACAATTTTTCTTCCTTATTCTCAGAAAAAATTCATCAAAACCAGTCAATTTTTTTTTACATTCTAGGACCTATTCTAAAATTCCTTACAAAGAATAAATTCCACAATGAAAGCAATACAAATATTTCTTAAATCAGGATTCAATTTCTCTTGAACTCATCAGTACCAAAAGTAAATAGAAAATATATACTAGAGAGAAATAATTTTTGGTTCTGTTTTCTTTCATCCTCTTTGGAAGCTGATTTGTTATTCAAGTATGCTGCACTCGAAGGCATCCATATTTCTTTTTTATCCTTACAAAAAGAAGCCATGCAAGCGATAAAATTTGTTGGTCTTTGGCCAAAAGTGTATTCCGAGCACACAGCACGTAATCGTGATTAAAATCTTATTTTGATGGCACGTTTGATACCTTTGGAAATGCGTTGGAAGACTTATAAAACTTATTGATTTCATTAAAAATTAGTTTTGTTTTGTATGGAGCTGCAAAAACTTCCAAAACAAATACATTTTTATCTATTTACTTCCATTGATTCCCTCTAAATAGTTCAAAATAAATATGTATAAAATTATATTATTGTATTTTGAATCCATTAATTTTAATTCTACTACACCAAATAGATTCGATTTGTTAATTTATAATTATTATTTAAATATCCAAATTACTACTAGTTATTTAATGTTCCCGATATTAAAATGATGCTAAAGTTAAAAGGCTAAATAATTTAAAGCTAATTAATTTACTTAATTATAATTCTCATATTAATTTCAGATTTTAAAACATTTGAATTTTATGAATTTGTGTTTTTATTGAATAACAAAAATTTCATTGTCTCATTGTTTTGCAATGGTAATTTACTTTACTTACGCTTAAACATATGTGAATTTTGTTAAATTATATTGAATTATTATACGTGAATGGTAATAAACATGAAATGATAACCAACCACATGTATAATAAAGAGGATGTTAGAATAATAATCAAATTTATGGAAAAGTATACATTTATATAATGATATATCATAAGACGGTTTTGGAAAAGCTATAATGCAAATTGCCTGGAAATTACTAAAGAAATGAGTTCAGTTTATGCAAATGTGAGATTATTTTACTGTAGAATTAGTGAGAGCAAGATCAATTTAGACTAAAAACTTAAGCATTCAATTGGAAAATGACTTGTAATTTTCTTTATGTTATTCAAGGTTGATGACTATGTAATATTTTATTGATTGAATTATGGATTTTCTTCCTCCTCCATACCATTGGGTTTTTAAAGCTCTGATTCATAAGCAAAGAAAGAATATATAATAGAGAAGTAAATACTTATTTATTTACCTTTTTACTTTTTGAAAAAAAGGGCAACAAATTGGAGATTTTCATGGATTTGGTTTAGATGCGTCATGAAATATGGAAACGTTCATATTATTTCTTTTATTTATTTTTTTTATCAAAGACCACAGATTTTATTACAAAATAAATAATATATATTATTAAAACATATTATTTATAAAATAAAAAATATATTATTTATAAAATAAAAAATGAATTATAACAAAATAAATTTAAACTAAAATATATTAAAGTTTCAAACATTTTGAAATTAATTTATTTTAATAGCTCTAAATGATAATTGATGAAATTATTTAAAATTAGAAAACTTTTTAATTCAGTTACTAATCATACATAATTAAATGAGTTTGTGAGCGAAACATTTTCACAAAGAGTTGTTTTCGTTCTATGATTTTTCATTTTTGAAGTTGGTTGGTTGGTTGGGTTTTATGGCGCAAGGTCCAAAAAGGACAAGCTGCGCCAATTCATTTTTGAAGATGAAACTCATTATAAGGAATGATATCTTTTGAAAATAAAGCACAATACATGGTTTTTAAAGACGACTCGAAACCTTATCTCTTTTTGTATGAAGCAAAATAACACAAATCAAACTTTCTAAGTGGAGTTTGTACTTAGAAAAAATATCATATGACCTGTTCTTTTATACACCTATTTTATTGCTATTTTTGTAATTGTCTCATATTAAAAGAAAAATAAACGCTTTATTGTGCAATAGGGAAATATGTTTCATGTTTGTTGGTTATACAAACATTTTTTCCTATCTGAGAAGATATAGAAATGTCAGGATAAAAAGTGTAACTATTTCCTACTATTTGTAACTCTAACTAAACCAAAATTGTTTGGATATATTATTTTGATGTGCAAAAATAATTTTGAATATTTATAAAATTAAAAAAGGAGAGTGAAAGAGAAGATCACTTTAAATTAGTATTTATTATGAATTTCCTATAGTGTTAAAGTATCTGAAACTTGAAATATAAATTTATGACTCTCTTGTTTATTAGATGTCATATTTATAGAAAAATAAATGAAAATAAAAATGTTTTAACTTAATTGAATCCTTTAATTTGTTTTATAAAGCTTTACGTTTGAATTGATTTTCCCATTTCATTTCATTGGAATAAACTAAATTGAAAGTGTTTTATCAATTTTAATAATTTTAGCTATTTCATAGACTTTCTCATTCCTGAAGAAAACCAGAAAGAAATTACTAAATAGGGTGATGTAGTCTTAAATACTATTTCTATTGTACCTTATTTCCGTACAGCAAGATAAGGTCCTTCATAAATAGTAAAGAAATTTTAATTATTACGCATAGTATGTGTTTTATGCATTAAAATCTCTTTTTGATTGTCTACATTTAAAGACATTTAAAATAAATAGTAATTTTAAAATATATAAATAATATATGCATTTATTTTAAAGACTTTTAAAATAATTATATACAAAATAGTTATTACAAAAACAAATGAAAAATCGTGAAACTATATTTAAAAGGGAAATTTTTTGTAAACATTTTATAGAATATCATTATAATATATATTCATTAGTAAATGAATTATTTAAATATATTTTATGATACATATCTGAAAAACACAATAAAAAGAAAGGCAAAATCTTTTAGTAAATACCTAATTTAACTATAATCAGTAAGTGTAAAGTATTAGTTTGAAAAAATTGAAATGGTTCAAAATTGGGATGGACACAATAAATAGTAATTTTTTAAATATAAAAATTATTCATTTCGAATTAACACTTCACTAGTACATTTTTATCTTTGTCTTCCTCTTATAAGATTCAAAATTTTCAGGTTTGATACATATCAAATATTCATGAGAACTTTCATAATCACATTTGAATTTTCACTAAAAATATGATTCGTTTCCCCTATTTCCCTTAAATAATCATTGAGAAAATTTATGTTATAACAAGTTGTAATCATACTTAATTGTTTATTATAGATACGTGAAAGACAATTTATTAAATGATTTCACTTATTTAAATTTTTTAAGGAATTTAAAACAAATGATTATGGACATATTACAGCTAAAATAAAACTATTTCATCCAATTTTATGATTTTTGAGATTTTTCTATTGTTTCATGGTCAAGATATTTTTACTCATTATAAAAACGTGATTCTTTAAAACTGTTAATAATGATTAAATACTTGAAGGTAAAAATAAATTGAAAGAAAATATTTTTATAAGACTTATTTTGCATTGAAAGATAACATTAATATTAACATTAATTAAAATCAAAAATTTTACAAAGATCCAAAGATTAAGAAAAGCATTATTTTAATATCTGAGATGAATCCTAACTATTTATTTTTACACACTATGACAGATTCAATTGTTTAAAAGTTTTATTATAATTTTCAATTTGGTTTATTACAAGGGAAAATTCTCATTATATTTTCTTCCCTAAGAACAAAATAATTTCAAAATACCATCCATTTAAAAAATACATGAATTATTTTCAAACTATTTAATTTGCAATATCTTTTCTGGCAGTTAAGTTGGCTCAAAGTAATCGAAAGAAGATACCTTTATTAGTAGAAAAACTTGAATAAAAAATATTTTTTAACTTAAGAATTTATTAAGATTCCTTGATATTTCCTTTCAAAATGGAAAAGTTGAAATTTTCAGATTTGCTTATTATGAAATTTTATGGGGACAGACAGTTTCTCTCTTAAGAAAATACATTTCTGTTCTATAAACAATTTCTGAATTTTATTTTTTCTTTCAAGATATTTCGAAAACGGTCTTATGCTTCTCTCAAAACAAATATTTGCATCATTTACTGTTCATGAAACTCACTTCATAGCTGCGCAATGGAGAAGAAATGCTACTTAAAAAAGTTTCATTTCAGATTTTTACTATATTTTTTGAAGAAATATATTTCACATAAGTATCATAAAATTGTACTTTTAGTTATATATTTCAGAAAATGTAGCTGAATATATGTAGATGAGTGAATAAAATATACCCACATCTTTTTATGAAAACCATATCGCAGTAAAGATGACAAAGTAATAGCATTTTTATAAAATTATACGATACAATATAAAGAAAACTGATGCTCAAGTTTTAAATGAAGAAATAGTCAATTTACAAGGGAATAAAGTAGAGAAAATAAATCATGATTTACATTTATTTTCCTTATAAGCAGAAGGATAAATGGTTTAATACTAAATACATGATTAAGATTTAGAATTTAATGCTAATATTTTATATATTTATAAACCCTACTTTATATTAAGGAAATTTATTATGGATATTATTTTTGAAAAATAAAATGCTTTGAACTCAAATATGATAATACTTTGTTATTAATTGACATGATAACGCACTTAAATTGACGATTTCTAATGTTTTTATTATTACTGGAAATTTCACATTTTCTAATAATACTAAGCAATTACTCTAAATTATTTTTCCTCATATTGATTGATTAAAATGAGGGCAAAAATCATCCTTGATTTTATGTTATTTCTCACACAAAAATAATATATTTCTGCACTCTGTTATTTACAAAATAAAAAACCTATTTTCTCATACTGATTGATTAAAATGAGGTTAAAGTATCTGAGATTTCAAGGGAATAAAGTGAATATATGAGAAATTTTTTTCTTGTAACAAGTTATATGCAGTATTTTTTATTTTTTATCAAGTAAAAAAAAATAGGATTGAAAAATTATTTTGAGATTTGGTTGAATAAGAAAGAATTTTTGCATAACAGATATTGTGCTTAGGGAATGTATGTATTATTTAGTTTACTTGAAAATAAAACATAATAGTACTAACTATTTTCCAAATATTGGATGATCCTTCTGTTTTTATGAGTAACAGAGATTTAGAAATAAGTTTATGTGCACTATATTTATCGCGTTGAAACAAATAGAGTATTGTGAGTATTTATTCATGTGATACTATATTACATAATTATTCACACATTACTGTTATAACACATTAGGCAATAATTTACTTTTAAATATTTAAAAACCATTAAAGGTTTTTATAATGTCCATTTGTCAGTTAAATAGAAAAGCCACAATTGTGCGTCAAATATCTATAAAAATTAACAAAAAAGTTTCAATGGGTCTCAAGATTTGTAAAGAAATATTTTCGCTTTAGAATAATTGATATTTGTGACTTGTGTTTTAAACTAATATTTTAAGATGTATATAATTTTTTGTTATTAAATGCTTTAAAAATGTATTTCTACTATTTCTATAAATAATTTAAATAAAACAGGAATTGAAAGAAAGAGATATTTTTTAATGTTGAAAAATTAACCATTTAATAATCATTGCTCAAAAACACATACATGCAAAGATAGTTAAAAATTTCTTGGGATTTATCACTGAGTTATACATTTTAGGATTTTCAAGAAAAATAATTTAAGAAGGAAGAGGCAATATATTTATGCTAAAAGTTTCAAAGTTCATTGTTTAAAATATTTATTATCATTATCATCATTATTTACATGATTTCTTTTATTTGAAAATAGCTTTGGAAGATCCATTTATGAAAAAAAATCTTAAAAAAAGCTTCTAATTCATGAAATGTGTTTCTTACCCAATTCAGTTTTGATGACATTTCAAAAAATAATTTTTATTAAGTAAATAACATCAATATACTTGAAAAATATTTTACATAAGCTAATTGTCGAAGAATAATAACGAGAGATTTGCATGTCTCCTCTTCCCAACAATGTGTTTCGTTTTTCAGCAATTTCAGCTAACTTAAGAAACGCACTAAATTAACTTCTGGTTTTATGATATGCAGAGTCCAATCATGCACTATGAAAAACGTGCTAAAATTATCAGACCGCATCTAAACGTGTGGTAAAGCGACATAAGAGAGATTTTAATGCGTTTTGATGAGTCTTTTCCATCAGAAAGAGTTCCGCCTCGTCTAGACTGTTGGGAACAAGGGGATGGTAAAATATTCTGGAGGCAGTCCAACTCTAGCTCACACTTTTGAATGGTATACATAATTAGCTTCCTCTCTCGTTAAAGCCAAGGGAAAAGAAATTCCCGGAAATATTTTGAGTTCTACTTTTTTTCCTGTTCACCAAGTCTTAAAAGTCATTCTTAGAAGTAACGAGAAGGGATTGGAGAAGAAATATGTAGCTCGAAGTCCTTCTGAATGAGTAGCTGACATTTTCAGTTTTTCATGACATGTATAACCAGCAATCAAAATTTAAATTATTTCTCTTGTAAACAGGAAGAATAATTTAATATTGCCTTTGACATATTAACTGGAAGAACCACGAGAATTTTAATCTAATAATAAGGACATATATTATTAGTACTTCCAAACTAATTAATTACTTTTTTTAATCATTATAAAACAGCTTATACAATAAATTGAATTACTTATAATTAATAATAATAATTTAATTAATTTTAATAGTTATATGAAAGGAGGTTTAATTTAATTCTAATAATAGGATAGACAGATAAAAATCAATTGGTAGATTAATCAAGAAAAATTAAAGACATTTGTCAAAAAAATAAAAACTGTAAACACTTAAGTATAAAATCTATTATACCAATATGCACTGAAATACAGGGCTGTTTTTAATTTTTGCAAGAGGATTGTCACGATTCCCATTATCATAATAAAAAAATCAATTGTGAAATCAAAAATTAATATCATTTACATATTTTATTGATGGATACGACTATTAGAGATGTTTGATAGCTTTGTTTGTAAGTTTAGGAAGCCACCACTTAAAAGCAAATAGTTTGTTAATCTTTCTTTACTGTAAAGCTGTTATCCCTTATGAAATAAAAAATGAATAGAAAAATCCTTTTAAAATTATACGCCAATGATCATATGTTTTTATACTGTAAAGAAGAACCATATCATTAAATAATAATAAAGGAAAGTTGAACATCATTAATTTGATGACAAAATTATCTGATGCAGTAACTAATATGTATATTTAAAATGCTCCGCTAATTTTTTTATTTTTGCAGCATTTTTATAATTTTTTTATATTGTGATTTTTCTTTAAAGCTATTAAGATTTTGAAAATCACATTTCATTTTATTTTTATAACTCTTAAAAATCACCAGTAAAAAGTTATCAATTGAATTATATTTATACTTTATATTAACATAATTATTCGAATGTACCCTTACCACCAACTGGTACAGACACTTTTCTAATTTTTAATTAAAACAATGTATTATCAAATATTTAAGGAATAAAAAAATAGTTTTAATAGATAAAAGTATTTGTATTTTAGGATCTCAATTTATTGAACTTTAAAAATACTTCAATTTTAAATTTTGACTCCTGATAATATTATAATCTTGGTTACAAAAAATCAATAGAAAGAGAAGTTCATTGCAAAGATTTGAAATAAAAGGTTTTTCCATTTTTAAAAAATCGAAATTTTTCTTTTTGTGTTTTAATAAAAATTTTGGTTGAAAAATTATGCACTTAAATTTAAAATGAATCTTCTACATAAACAAAATTTAAAATAAAAGCTGTGGAGCTTTTAAAATAATACTTAAGGAAATATGTTTCAGTTTTTAATGTTTTTACGAATATATAATACTATTGTAATGTGCAATTTTATTTAAGAGAATAAAAAGTTAACTATCCTGAGTACTTCTTTCGTTCAAGTATGAAAAAATTCTTTGTTTTCTTAAAGAGGTCAGCATAGGTATTATCCTGTAATATCATTAGAATTGCAAAGCAATTGTGCAGCGCTGGCAAATGTTAATAAGCAGAGAAAAATGTTCTTTGTTTTAAAAATGCCTTTATGAGTTCTTCCTGCATTTTAACGCAAGTCATAAAGGAAAAAATTTGCATTAAATTTTTAAAACAATTGAAAAGAATACTTAATTTAAAACATATCAAAATGTGTAAAAAGGTAATTATTTTAAGAAATACATAAAATTTGCAGATTGGTCGAAAAATATAAAACATTTTTGTTCTAAATAATTATATAAATTTTTTAAGTTTTTCTTCTATTTTTTTCAAAAACAAATAAAATAAAATAAAAATAAAAAATAAATTAATTAATAAAATAAAATAAAATAAAAATAGTAACATTCTATGTAATGGATGTCAACAATTACTTTTTATACATTAACAGAATGTTCATCGCTCTAGATAACATAATGATTTGAGTGTCAGTTACTATAATGGACAGAAAATATGAAAGAATAGAAAAAGAAAGAAACAAAAAAGTAATTCTTTTTGAAAGAATACGAATAACACATAATTTTATGGATCGTGAACATGCTATTGAAGCTCTATGAGACAGGTTTGGATCGATATACGAGTACACACAAATCATCCATTACTTCCTCTGTCTATTTGGATGTACTAGACAATATGGTCAACGAAACTTAACAGGGTATGAGTAATGTATTGTTTTTAACTGAATATTTCTTAAAATCATTTTGGTGTCAAAAATTAATTTGTAAAGTACTGAAACATGATTCTAATTTTTCTTATTACCTCATTTTGATATCGAAATGAATTTTGAAAAAAAATAAATATGTTTGATTTTAAGTTATTCTCATCAAAATATTTTGTAATTTTGTTAATTTTATAAATAATATAAAAGCATATTAAAAATTAGGTTTTTTACATGTGAAGAAGCATCTAAACATATGATAATTACATTCAACCATAATTAAACCTAACAAAAAAAAAACCAGAATTTATCTAAAACATTAAAAAAATTACTCAAAGTAAATATTCTATAAAAATGTTACGATCTGTGATAATACTTCAATATTTGGTAATTCATTTTCAGATCTAACAACTGTGGCTATTTTTACTGTATACTAGTAATTAATTTATGTGGTACTTTTTTCTTATTTCTTTTTATTCTATACTTTTTAAAAACTCCTCTAACGGAGGTATTAAGTTTATTGTGTATTACTGAGTTTCTGATTTCACAGAAATCATAAATGTTTTTTGGATTCCGATTGAAACATAATCATATTTGATGTGTTTTTATAAGATTAATTAAGATGCCCGCAATATGCATACATTTTTGGTGTAATGCATT
Organism: Latrodectus geometricus; assembly: GCA_026290005.1. Classification (NCBI taxonomy): domain Eukaryota; kingdom Metazoa; phylum Arthropoda; class Arachnida; order Araneae; family Theridiidae; genus Latrodectus; species Latrodectus geometricus. The sequence continues at coordinate 109,062 of JAPDSC010105371.1, read as the reverse complement.
ATATATTTTGAACATGGTATGCATTATTCGAAAATATTTTAAAATTGCGATTAAGTATATATAAATGGGTGTGTTTGTATAAGTATACATATAATATTTCGCATAAAACACATTGCAATAGCTATTACTTTTAAAAAAATATAAATAGTATCACAATTTGCTATTATAATTTTAAAATATTTTTCTAATAAATGCTAACCAATATCCATTTCTTAAACTTCAAAACATATATTCATCTTTATGATAAATGAACGATTAAATTTTAACGTGTAAAAAGTGCACACATAAATCAAAGCATGGGTGCCAGGAATTAACACTTTAATGGTCCCTGAAATTTCTGAAGTTGATTATGATTTTATTATTAACTCCTATTCAAATGCTAGTTATATTCTGAATTTCAACGTTTAAATATATTTTTTCCTAATATTGTTGTTTTGAGAAAGTAACTTGGAATCAAAATACTGAATTAGAAAAAACATGTATGAATTTAATGATTAAACTAAAGATAGTTAGACACATACACATTAACAATACATTTAACATAACTGTGAGATATTTTCTGTTTTTCAATTAAATCACTCAATTTGAAACCATTTCTAACGTCTAAATTGAAACTACTGAAATATCTGCTAAGCTTTTAATGATTTAATTATAACATTTCTCTAATATGTTTATTATTTAAATGAATATGTGGAAGTTTTTTTTATAAACTAAAGATAATTATAAATTTTATTTTTTAATTAAAATTCTAACAAATAACTCCCAAAGGTAGGATAATTTGCTTTTATTTTCTCTAGATTTTAAAATTTTAAGATTATAATGGAAAATTTGAAAATAATGTGTTATATGAGATGCAAATCATTATCAACATGTGAAGACTAAATTTAGGTTGAAGTTTAGAACTTTCTATTCCAGTACACTAATCATTTAGTTGCTAATACGCTAAGCGAAGGTGAAATAGTTTGTATCATGGTGCAGAACTAGTAATTTTATATTAAGCATTACATGTGAAATTTTAATGGAAAAAACGTGCAGAGGTATATGCTATTTTGTATAAATAATACAAGTATGAAAATCTTAATTTACATTTTATGAACATAGAAAACAATGAAAATAAATTTATATATTTTACTAAATTTATATTATTTAAAAACTTCCTACTGTATAACATTTTAAAAATACACTTTCATGCTTTTGCAAGCCTGATTTTAACTTTATTTATTATTTCAATTAAAAATTGTACATAAATGTCATAAAAATTACATATAAATTGTTAGTAGGATTTGCATGTATCTTAAATTTTTGAAACGTTTCTGAAATTAAGATAATTAATAGTTTGATTTTTTAAGAAAAAAACTAATGAAATTAATTAGGATAATATAACATATTAGTCACATATTTTCACTTCATGTGTTAATCATTCAATATATTTTGTTGTGATAACAAAATAATTATATAATGATCAAGTGCTTTTTTGAGATTTGAAATAATTCTTTAGAAGTGTAAAAATATTTTATTTATGTTATTTAAAAAGTTTTTATATCCACTAAAATGAAATAAAGTACTTCTAAAATCAGTGATGAAAATAATCTAAATTAATATCATATAATTTGTTTTCTTTATTTCTTTCATAATAATTATTTTAATCAGTATAATTTTATTAATTTGTAATTTTTAGAAGTATATATTTTGACAGTTTTAACCACAAAATCACAATTTAATGTAACTTAATTTAAAACTTTTAAGAGAGGAAAGGAAGTTCTCAATTTCCCTTCCAACAACTCTTGAGATATAAGAATGAATGAAATCGTTTCAGTGGTTTACAATTATATTTTGAATCATCTAAAATTTATAGTCTATCCATGTTTATATTTGTCTTTCAAGAGTATTTATATGTTACGATACCCACTTCAAAATGTAAAGGGCTACTTACTTTAAAATTTATTTGGATGTAAACTATCAACTTATAAATTTTTATGTGTTCATGTTTTAAATTTACAGGGTATCTACATTTATATTGAGCAATTTTTAAATTACATTCCAAATAATAGTTATCACAATAAGACTTATTTTATTATATTTACATTTGAACTGGGTGACGTATAAAACATTTTACAACATCTGTTTTTATACTTTGCTCTACTACACTCTTTTAAAATATCTTTTGGAGATTCCACATCTGTAGTACGTAATTTCGTTAATAGTTCTTAATTTCAGTTCAGAATACGAGCACGTAATTTCTACATTAACCAAATGCACAACATTGAGGGAATTTTGGTGTTTTCTCTTGCTACACTTTGGACTAATTTAATGTTTATTTTTCGTGTAATGTTTCTTTCTTATTTTCAAGTTTATTTTAGAAAAATTCCAAAATACATTTACTGAATAAGAACAAGAAAACTCTCTTATTTTATTTCCAAACGCAGAGAAACCGTTGTTAAAAAAAGTAGTTTTCAGGACGAAAGAAAAAAAAATCTCAAAATAAAATCTTAAATATAATTCTATCAGACTCAGTTAATATAATGAGGCTTCGGTCTTTTACCGCTACTAATAAGTGAACTGAATTAAAAACAAAGCATTTTTCTGCTTCGAAAGTGGAGTTCGTCATGCAAAAAGCCAATTTCGTATTTTCGCTACTTCTCTGTGCAATACAGGAAGGCCATTAAGTTTCCACACACAAACTGTAGTTGAGAAAGTATTTTTTTTTTTATCCAGATTTAATATAATTTCATTTGCTTTAACATTTTAAAGCAGAACTTTAAAAAAATTAGAAAAATAAAGGTACAAAATAACTGCAGTGTTTTAATGTTTTTATTGCAAATTATGAATAATTATTAAAAAAATCTTTTTTTTTTTAAACCAAATTTGAGAAAAATAGTATTTTTAAATTTATAGATTTAAGAAATAAGATTATTTTAGTTTTAAATAATGAGATGAAATCTTTTTTTTACTTAATTGCATGTTTTTCTTTAAATTAAACCAAAATATGTACCATTATTTGCACGATAAAAAAATTATTATTATAATTAAACCATTCACATCAGAATTTATTAATCAACACATCAGAATTTATTAACCAACACATCAATTTTAAAACAGATTAAAAATTTTTGGGTTGGCTAATAGATGCTGATGTGAATTAAAACAATATTGTTTCATATAATATATATTATGTATGAAAAATTCTCTCTCTGTATATAATATAAGTATTCGAAGCTATTGAAAAGGAGTTAAAACCAGTGGGCCCTGTTATTAATCAGAATAAAATTGAATATATGCTTTCTTTCCCACTCACCTTCCAATTAAAGCTTTTATATTTGAAACAGTTAAAGAATTTATTCATCAAGTATCTTTGTTTAACAGAACCCCAATAAGAACTTTCCATATATTAAGTCATGTATAGTTGCAGCTAATAAAACTTTTTATGGATTAAGGCTATTACTGTGATCCAGCTTTATGTCTATAAAAACAAAACTGTCACTCTATGAGAAGATTATACTTCCTGTTTTGACTTATGCTTCAGAAACATGGCCCATCCCTATTAGTGCAGAAATGCCTCTAATCCCCTTTGAATGAAAGTCCATTTGAAAGATTTTTGATGGAATTCTAGAAAATGGTATTTGGTGTAGCAGATGCAACGCTCAACTATATTTAATATTCAAAAACCAAGATTTTGTTCATTATACTAAAATAAGTCGACTCAAATGGGTTGGACATGTTGTCAGTTTAGGCAACAATACGGTAAAAGTAATCTTTTCAACTAGATAGTATTTTATTGGAAGAAGAGGAAGATTTAAACTTCGAGGCTAGATGCAGTAAAAGAGGATTGTCTGATCCTCAGAACAAAGCATTGGAAGAGTTTAGCTGAAAATTTGGTTCAGATGTTCTTGGCCGAAGTTGGGATGTAGTGTCACGGATGCTGATGATTATTCATGATTTTAAATATATTAATGAATAGCTTAGAGATTTATCAACGTACATATAAGTATATCTATTTATATTTTCCTTGTAGATGACTAGGATTTTTAAAAACAGATAATTTAAAACTAAAAATAATTAAAAAAATAAATAAATTTAAACTTTTTATGTATATCGATATAGTTTCTCAAGTAAAATGGATATACTAGTCGGATAACAATTCATATTTAGCTTAATACATGATAAAACATTTTAGAAACTTTTGTTAAATAATCAGATATAAATAACAGTGAAACATTTTCCATTGTGCGTTACTTTCATTTATCGGAAAATATAAAATATACGAAATAAATCCTACTTTTGACTGTATTTTGTTCATCTAAAAATAAAAAAGGACGAAAACAATTTATCTTTCATTTTTTTTAAACTGAGAAATAGTTTATTTACTCCCTTTTGCCGTGAGAATGTCTGAAACAGGTGTGAGAAAACACTGTAAGGAAAGTGACACTATTCTGAAAAGCTGAATTTATTTTTTTCATCAAAAAGGAAGGCGAAAATGGAATAAGGATGAAACTTGACTTGTTTTAAGATTTTTCAACAATGTAGATGATACACTATTCTCCATTTTCTGAAGCGACAGATATGCGTTTAATCATATAAAATGAAAAGAACAATGATATAGAATTCTATTCGAATGCATTATATATTAACTTTGCTTTTTCGTTTCCTAAATTATATTTCACTTTTATTTCAAAAACTAAAATTGTCACATTATGATGTATTATTCGAATGCATTATTCTTGTTGTATATGCATGCATAAATAAGGCCATCTACTGCACAATATACATACACATTATACACTAATAACACAAATGTATTCATGGAATTACTTATGATTATAAAATGATTGTTTAATTCCATGAGACTTAGTAGTAATTGAACATATTGCATTTAAGTAGAACAGTTTCTGTATTTAGAATTAATTAAGATTAAATTTCTTTCCTAAGATGAAATTTATTTTCTAAAAATGTCTTGACAAGTTAAAAGATATTAGTAAGAATGATTTTGAATTATGTTTCTAACAATTAACAATGCACTTACATTATTAAGTATAAAAATTTATTTTCAATATTCCCATATAATTGATATGAAAACTTGACATCACATACACACACATAGTGTAAAATACTAGCTTTAAAAAGACAAGTTAATTATAGTTATAAATAATTTAATATAAAATTAGAAATCTTCAGAAAGAAGTAATTTTAGAATAAAAAACTATATTGTACTTGCCAAATTCAAGTTGATTGAAGCAAATATTGAATAAAAATATGCTGTACAGATTTATTAATTATAGTTATTTGTGCATTTTATTTTCCCTTTAAATCGAGATGTAGTTGAATCAGAGTTTATAAACAATTTGAACATTTTTGAAAAATTTAAAACCCGCATAAAATTGAATTCCTTGATCAAAATAAATCAGTTTTTAAAATACACCTCAAGATATAATATTGCTTTGAAAGGATATTCGGTAAATTTAGAAGAGACTGTTTCAATGCTGTAAAATAGATATTTTATAAAAAAATGTATCAGCATAAAAGAAAAAAATAATTAAAAAAAATATAAAAGCAATATTATAGCTAGACATTAAAAAACCTTTACGTGAATACAATTTATTTTACAGATTTTAAATGAAAAGTTACCCTATGAGTATTTAGCATAAGTAACAGCATTTGAGCAATAAAAAATAAGATTGATAAAGATGTTAAAATGAACATAGTTATAACTGCTTTAATTTTAAAAATTTAACATTTCATAAACTTCAGTGTTATTTCAAATTTTTCTGCAAAATCCTTTACTACTTTGTTTTCACAATACGTTTGATTTATATGATACAGGAAAAGACCCTTTTTTTATGACACTAATTTTATGATGTATTTAAAAATATTGTGTCTGTAATTTATATTTAATGTGAATATTTATATTTTAATTTTTGCGTTGCTATATTTATTTCAAAGTATTTATGTTTGAATGAATTTTTAATGTAAGAAATTTGATGTGTAGCTTTTGTATTTGATATTAATAGCAAAATAATAAATCATTACAATTATAAGTGACGGAAAAATAACTAGGAATCAATTATTAATTTTAACTACTTTGGAATATATATTTTTTGCATAAGAGTTATGCACTAAAATCTTAACATCAGTGGCACTTTTGCATAACTTGAACTTGATAAGAAAAAGCAAATTACTCAAGCAAATATATCATGCCATGACAGATAAATAATTAATTGGAAATCAGTTCTGATTATACTCTAAAAAGGAACTATTGAAATATGTGCTTTAAAATATATTAAAATGGAAACCCATTATTAGTGACTATTATAAACATCAACAGTATCCTTGTTTGAAATTTTCATTCACTGCAGAATCTTGGGAATCAGATTCTATCCTGGTCCGTCCGTCGTGTAACCTAGTTGTTTTCCGGAGGCCACTATTTCCTCCATCCTTTTACAACCTTGAGTGTTAATTTAGAAAATACTTCGGTGGGAGAAAAAGTAGAACACATCATATATTTTTCTGTTACGTTTTTAACACCACAAACAACCTCCTGGAGTGATGCTTCCAAACAAAACACAGAACTCGTTACGCACAAACGCCGGCTCAGAGTTTTCATTACCTTATTTTCTTTTTCTATTTAACTCAGAATCATACAGAAACGTGTAAGATGAAGTCTTCCGACAAAGTTCCTCAAGACTGTCTGAAGTGTTATATTTTTTTTAATTTTTTTTTTCATTCTCTAGCAAATTTTCTTTATAAGAAAAATAGGAAAATTTCAAATAGAAATTTAAAATTCGTTTTATTTACTCAAAAGCAAAATTATCGAATAATTTATTTATCTTTTTATATATTTTTGTTCCTTAATTTATGTATCTGCAGTAAATAATTTATTAATGTAGTATATAAATTTAAGTTATCATTACTCAGTAATAATTTTGAATCCACATTCACTTTACATGAAATTTAAATTTTAATTGATTAATGTCAACTAACAACTGGTTATATTTTTAGCTACTTTTAGAAGTTTTGATGCACTATATATTAAATATTTTATAAAAATTTAAGAATTATCTTTTTAAGATTGTTCTTACTAAAAAGTATTAGGAAATTAATATTTATGAATTACTTACTAAAAAGTATTAGGAAATTAATATTTATGAATTAGCTATTTTACAGTAATACAAAAAATATTTTTCAATTAAACATGAGAAATTTGTATTAAAATGCTATATCTTTAAAAGTTTAGAAGAATCAAAAATAATGTTCTAAATGTTTTCTACGCGCAAACTTTCAGAACTATAGTTTTTTGATAAGCACGTTAATACAAAATAATAAAAAAGAATTGATTACAGAAGTTAAAGGAGATTATTTAGATTGAGTATTAAAGTGAAAATATTTCACTATAAAATTAACTGTCAATTATATGTAATGATATATTTCTTAACTTTTAATGACGAAATATACTAAGAAAAATATGTGAAGGAAACATAAAGTGTGGAATATTAATTAATAAGTATTGCTTAGCACTCATTAGTGGTTTACTTGAATATCTTATCGGAAACTAAAATTTAATTGGAAGATATTCCATTAAGGTATAAAATTCATAGTCATGAATAATACTAGAGTTTATTGTTCTTTGTAAGGCATTTAAGTTAGTATTTCGAATATCACTTTTGTTTATTGAAAAACTGATTTAATGCAATAAATTAAATAGAGCAATGTGTATACAAAAAGATTAATTGGAACACAATATTCCTTGTTTTTGATATTTTTATTGTTAAAATTCAAATTTTATATTTAAAAAACTATAAACCTTCTAAATATAACAAACTTTTAGAAAATAACTAACTTTGCCTGCAACAAATATGTAAATATAAAAAATATAAATCTGTAAATTTTCTCGTTTTATTTCTCAAGACGCTATTGATGACAGTTAAACTACAAGTCACGTTTCTTTTTACAGATTCAAGTACAATCTCATCACGTTAGATGTGTCAACGTCACCTCGTAAAAAATATACTCGCCTAGAAGCTGATTTTCCATGGATTTTTTTCTCTTTTATAAGAAAAATCTCATCTAAAAGGTCTGGCGAAAAAGCCTCTATTTCCGCTAGGAAAGCCTATATGTACACATACATAAATCTGATATTATAGATCAGGTAGCTTCTATGTTTTCCTTCTACCATTTCTAACTAACTAGTTCCAAGGGTATCTGAGAGTTATGAAAAAGCGAAGGAGTATTAATATCCTATCTGCAAACAAGGCAAGAGTTGTGTTAGGAGAAGGGATTCTGATCGGAAATTGCATTGCGTGCAACTTGCATGTTGACTGGGGAATGATGACGTACTTCGCTACTTCCGCATTTGCCAAAAAATTCGCTAGGATGATATTTTTGTTCGCCGTGAATTGAATCATTCGCGTGTCACACGCTCATTTGTAATATTCTTCCAGTTGGTGTTTGTTCTTTGGGAGTTAAGATGGGTATTTGGCACGGGCTTCTTTGAAATTTTGGAAGAAGTTTATGTCTTTTTCAAGTAATGCGTTTCTGTTGGAGAAGTAATCATGTAATGAATAAAATTTTCTAATAATCTGTTTTATCGCAATAGTATAAAAGTGACTATTTTTAAATATATCTTAAAGAGTGAATTATTAAATAAGATAATGGCGTTAAATATGGTAATGGATTTATTCATTTTCTTAATTACTTCACTCAAAGAAAAATTACAAATAAATTTACTAATGTTTTCAACTGAATGCGTATATTAAAACGTTCATATACATACATATATATTCATATCTATCTACCTATATATAAAATAAAATATTTTTTTAAACTTTTCTACACCATATTTTAACAAAGTAATATACTATTTTAAATAAATTAATTTAATTAATAAAAAGTTTCCCAATAAGTTACAATTTGACTTACATTAATAATTATGTTACATTTATTTTAATTGAATATTGCTTTCAATTTTATTGAACTTTGAAAAATCAAAAATGAGTAAATAACAAAAGTGAATTAAGATATTTTGACTGGTTTGAGATATTGATTTTGTAGAATGATTCCCTTTTTTAAAATTGAAATATTTTTAAAATAGGTATTTTATAAAAACAGTTATGGTAACCATTATATTTCCAGCACATTATTTCTTTTTATCTCGGAAGTATTTGAAAATATGTTTAAAATAAAAAGAAAACTTAGCAGCAAATATATGTAGCTTTTAATTAGGTGTTAATTGAATTCACCTTATATAGATATATTTATTTTAAGAATTCATTTTCCTCAGTATATTCTTCTTTATTTAAAATTTAGTAATACATATTTTTGTCATTCATATCAGTGCTCCGCAACGTTTTTTTATTCGTGGCACACCAAAAGCTTTTTCTGGTTTTCACGGTACACCAAATTTAATAGGTATAAATATAATAAAACAACACGTATACACATCAGAAAATAATACATTAATTAATATTTTAATTCGTTTTATTTTACATATTTACGGTATTATATGTACCTAACATATATAATTAATTACAAAACTACAATAATACAAAAAAATAGGCAAAAAGGGTAATTAATGTGATACTTGAGCTTGTTTCAAGGAACACAAGTATTTTATATTGGGTTCGATATTTGATAGTGCAACTCGAAGTTTTTGATCGAGATTTTTTAAGCAAGACCGCTTATCATTTTTAATTAAAACAAGTGTCGAAAAGCTTTGTTCGCATGAATATGTTGTTGAAAAGGGGATTAAAATTGAAATAGCCTGTTTTGAAATTTGAGGATATTCATTCTTAGCCGAAATCCAGAAAACATCCAATGGAACTTCTCCAAAATGTAGTTTTAACGTCCCGTCGTTACTCAGTTCAATAAAATTTAAGAGAAAATGCATCAACAGATTTTTTTGCATTAGTTGCAAAAGGATTGCGAATCCAATCATATTCTTCACTTTTAATCGAATGAAAATAGTAGTCGAATTTATTTTCCAGTGTTGTTAAATGGGATTGGGCCAGATCGATAATTAATTGCCTATTTTCACAATTATTGTATTATAAACCCTTTGGAACGGTTGTAAAGAGTTGTTACTTAGTTCATTCTGCCAAAGTTCCAGTTTATTTTTGAACCCTTGCAATTTGTCGGAACAAATTAATAAGTTTTCATTCGGACCTTGCATTTTTCTATTAAACTCATTAAGATGGGGTCGAAAATGTCAGCCATATATGCAAGTTTGGCGATCCAACTGTTATCTTCGAAGTGCTGGCCGAGTTCGGGCATATTTTGATTTAGTAAAAACTGATGCACTTCACAGCGAAGTTCAAACAATCTAGCCAACACTTTTCCTCGGGATAACCAACGTACTTCAGTATAAAATAATAAAGATTTATGTTCTGAACCCATTTCTTCACAAAGCATTTCGAAAATTCTTGTATTTAAAGCTCTTGATTTAATAAAATTTATAATTTTGATGCATTCATTCATAGTTTTTAAAAGTTTTTCTGGTAAATTCTTCACCATCAATACTTCCCGATGTATGCAGCAATGTGTAAATTGTATTGCCGGATTTTTTGTTGTTTTACATAGGCAACAAAACCCTTTATGTTACCAGTCATTGCTGCGGCGCCATCAGTACAAATACTCATGCAGTTACTCCATTGTAGATTATGTATTTTGAAGAAATCATCAGTTACTCGAAAAATATCCTCTCCAGTAGTTCGTTCGGAAAGTTTTTTACAAAATAAAAAAATTTCTTTTATGCAATCTTCGTCAACAAAACGTACAATTGCAATTAATTGTGCTTGATTTTTAATATCCGTTGACTCGTCAATTTGAAGAGCAAAATTGTTAGCTGCGATCAATTTCAAAATAAGCGTGTTCAAAATATCTGTTGACATGTCGCTAATACGTCTTTTAATAGTTTCAGTTAACAGTGAAACCTTACTCACTTCCTGAACCTCTTTAGGTCCAAGCATAACTCGCACAATTTCCATATATGCTGGTTTAATAAGTTTTTCTCCAATAGTATGAGGTTTCTTTTCACGAGCTATTAATTTTGCAATGTAATAGCTAGCTTCTAATGCTTTATCGGAAACAGATACGGTCGACATCATAAATTTTTTTTGTTTTAAATTTTGAGCCAAAAACCTTTGAAAATATGATATATCCTTTTTAGCACAATTCGGATGTTTTGAAGTTAGATGGCGATTTATTTTATTGGGCACCATTGAGTCGTTTGTTAATTGTTCGTTGCAAATTACACATAATGGTTTCGGAGCCGCTTCATCGCCCCACCAATAAAAGCCATAACGAATGTAGTCTTCGGAGTATTTTCTATTCACAGTCTTTCTTTTCTTAGCAATACTGCTTGTGCAAGGTTCATCATCTTCTGCCCGAGAAGTAGATTGTTTTCCAAATAAAAATTTATCCATATTGAAATGGGCACAAAAATAAATCACGTTAATAACAAACACGAATGGTTAATTTATAAACTTCTGCGATTTAATTTATAGGGGTAAGAAGTGATCTGGTTGTATGTGTCCAGTAGAAATTCGTATCTAACACTGACAATATTATATTAGGTTCGTTCTAAATCCTAAACAACGCTGTCTGCTGACTATTGAATTCTGCGCAATCACTATTTTTCAGGAACAGTCGATATAAACATTGTGCAGGTGGTTAGGAGCGTTTCTATTGGTTGTGATGACATTTTTAGCTAGAGCCGTATTCGCAAATTTAATCTACCACAATACAAGTTCGATCTAGTTGCTACGGTGTTTGAGCTCTTGTTGTAACATTGTATTTATGCTTGAAAATGTAAAGTTTTCAGGACGACCCAGACTACAGAGTCCATCTTCTATTTACTTCTATTGACATCTATTTCTTCTATTGTGTGAATACATTATAGCAAGTGCTAAACAATTGTTATTTTCTTTATGGTTTTTCATTGAAATATAGTAAGTATATACAATTCATTTCTATAAATTGTAAATTTGTATTAGAGTACATTGCATTAAAATAAATATGTTGTGTAATTTCAAGCGGCGGCACACCTGTGTTTCAGCGGCGGCACACCGGTTGCGGAGCACTGATTTATATGAAAGAAATAGTTAAATCTTGTTTAGTAGATATTAAAGCATATATCAATAAATTAAATTTTCTCGGTGTTTTCAAATTAAAAACGGTTATTATAAAGTATTATTCTTCGGATTGGCATTTTCATTTTAATTACGAGGTTACGATTCTAGAGTAAATGGATGTGCCATGAACGATGGTTTCTTCGTAAGCAAATTTATTTATTCATTTGCAAATTAGTTAAGAACACTCATTTTACAATAATTTTTGAAAGTTTCTGAACATATGTTGACAGTTAATGGAACTTTTCTTATTTCTCCAATCTTTTTTCTTAAGACAAGTTAAAATTATCATTTTATTTCTACTCTCTTGGACTATTTCTATGAGCATTTATACATATTTATTGAATATAAGTTTTAAAAATTATAAATTAGTAAAATACTTCAAAAATTTGCAACTCTGGTTCTTTAAGAAATAAAATATTATTATATCCTTTAAAATAATGTATATATACTTAATTAAAATTTCCCCTTACGTATTTCATGTAACCTTACGTTAAAAAAGAGATGTATGATTATTATGAATGTTTGATAATATATATATATATATATATATATATATATATATATATATATATATACTCCTGACATAGAAACCGGAACACCATGTAGGTTTCGTCGTATAAACATGAAAATTTCGGAGATTACGCAGCGGAACATGTTATGCAAATAATGTAAAATGCAAGTTGGTCATGTGATTATCGCGCCAGATAAAAGGGATGGAAACGGTGGACAAGCCAACCGCCTTATCTCTTTGCCGCTTAGGAAATCAAGTATTTCGGGAAGTTCAAAGCTGCAGAAAACACTTGTGGATGAAGTAATGACTGGAAGGCAACATTGAAGACAGTTTCGACAAAAGGATGGTTTTGTGAGAGGTCGAATTGTACGCTTACGTATAGCCGGTTGGTCCTACCTACCTGCTGCAGCTGAAACCCGCCTAGGTGCAACAACTGTGTATAGAATTTGGACCAGATGGGTGAAGGAACAAAATGCTAATAGTCGCAAAAGACCAGGTACGTCTAGACAGACAACAGAACGGATGGATCGACGCATCCGAAGAGCAGCTACGACGGTCCCACAATCAACTTGTCTTGACATTCTGCGCTATGTGCAGCCAGTTCTGGATACTTCAATACCTACGAGAACGGCTGCACTACGATTGGCTGAAAGTGGCTTGCACACATACCATCCTTTACGAAGACTGCCATTAACGCCAAGGCAATGTAGGGAGAGATTGTGATGGTGTCGTCAACGAGCCACTTGGATGACTGAATGGCAGAATGTGGTGTTCAGCGATGAGTCTCGGTTCTGTTTGACTAATGATAGTCACCGGGTGAGAGTCTGGAGGCATCAGGGACATAGAGCAAATTCGACCACTATTGTTGAGCGCCACACCACTCGTCAACGAGGAATAATGGTTTAGGGTGCAATCAGCTACGATATCTGATATCGTAGCTGATTGCATTCCCTAGTATGCATCAGAGGCACATTGACATCACGACGGTACGTTGATGAGGTGCTGCAACCTGTTGTGTTACCTTACCTTCAGCAGCTGCAAGATAGTATTTTCCAGCAGGATAAGGCAACATCGCAAACAGCACTCGTCAGCAGACAAGGCTTGCAGAATATCCAGTTGCTTATCTGGCCTGCGATGTCTTTTGATCTTTCCCCGCTACAGCATATATGGGACGGGATTGGACGTCGTTTGTCTGTTATGCCCCTGCCTCCGTCGGAGGACGAACTGTGGAGAATGGTGAAGACCATATGGGCTTCTATCCCTTAGGACACAGTCCGCATGTTAATTGACTTTCTACCTTGCAGAGTGTCTGCTTGCATCTCCACGAGATGCGGCCATACTACTTACTGATTTTCTGCATATTTCGTCAGAGTATAAATTTATCTTTTTGTAAATGACATCCTTTATTTATATATGCATGCTCGGTCTGTGTATCAATTTTTATCACTTTCTTCTAATATTTATGGTTTTTCATTTCCTATATTTATATATATATATATATATATATAATGCATTTCTTTAGTATAGTAAAAACCTATTAATATGAATTAATTAATAAAGCTTTGGAAATTTATTACAATTCAATCACATTGTTTTAAAGTCTTATTTTTCAAGACATTTAAGTTGCATGTTATAAATGATATCGCATAATTAACAGTCAGAGTTTTTATGTAAATAAAAATTCATTTTTCAAAATTAAAACAAATTATCATTTAAAATGATTTATAGGGCAATAGTTCATTTTGTTCAAGAAAATACTGTTCTTTCCTTTAGATTTTAATTACATACAGAAACAAATAAACATTCAAATAAATGTTTAGGTAAAATAGCTTTTAATTATTGTCTTTTAATCATCTAAAACAAATTCAGTAAACTAGGAAGGTATTATTACCAATATATAATGAAAGACCAGCATTAAAATATTCATGTATCAATGACCCAGATTGCTTAAGTCTAATGTTCAAAGTGAAATATTTTGTTCAAAAATCAATATTTTGAATTGTTTATTCGTATTGTTCATTTTTCAGTTACTTTTAGTCTCCAAGGGATACCAGGTTGTAGATCAGACGTGATGGTTTCTTCGATCGCTTGATAGATTATTTTGAAGCTTGATATTTTTTTTAAGAAATTTTCTGATAATATATCTTATGGCCTAAATGTCACAGATAAGTTTATATGAAGAAACTAAATGTCATATAAACAAAACAAAAACTCAATTAGTTTAATTTAGTAAGAGAATTTTTCTTAAAATATCCAATAAAGTTTAAAAAAAATAAGTTTTACTTATCTTTATTTAAAAATATTTTTATTAAAAGTTACAATAAATTATTTTTCAATGTCTATTTTTTATTTTTAAATAATAACTAAGTAATAAGAATATATAAATTAAATATTCTACTTGTCTTTGAAATAAAATCAAAGTAAGTTTGTGATGAATTTGCGCTTACGTAGAGTCCATATTATTTTATAAGGTGGAATTAATTGCATTTTTATTTGTAGTTTTAGTTTTAAAGATTTTGACTTTGAGAAAGACACAGTTAAAAAAGTTAAAAATGATCTAAGTATTTTAGTAAATAGTAATTAAATATCATTTTATCTGTAATAATCAAACTATGTTTACATGACTATGTTTATTGTTCAGTAATTAAAAGACGATTGTTGTTGTTTTGCAGTTTCCGGTTTTTAGATATTTACTTTTTCGGCACTACAATGGATTTAACTGATGACACGTTTATATAATGGGGCAACTTCTCACGCAGATGGTTCTCTTCACTTGATGAAATATATTGTGATTTCATGATATGCAGAACTGAATATACGAGTTGAAAAAGTAAATTTTTTAATTAACAATTATAAAATAAAAATTATATAAACATATACAACGTTTACTTTTTAATAATGTCTTTTGTATACTATTTTAATATTTTTTTAATAAATATAAAATAAGAAATACACTTTACAATTAACTGTGTACGTGAGCAAAATCCATTATAATATAAATTTCTGCGTTTGCAAATGTTATAAAATATGGCTTTCAAAATATTATAATAAAATGTGCATTTTCAAACTATTTTAATTATAGATAAAAATATTTCAAAATTGCCTAAAGATTATAAAATGATTTTTACTAAATTTTATTGCATGGTTCTAAAAATGTAATTTACGGCATTGAATTTGACTTTCTTTGATTAATTTTTAGAATAGTTTTGAGTTTATTACATAATATAATTATTTAAAGTATTTGCAAAAAATATGTAAAAGAAACTGCATGAAATATTTTACTTAATAAGAGGTAAGTAGAAGCTCAGTAATTTAAAACTTAATAATATACTTATGAATTTAAACATTTCTTTATTGATAAAAATATTCTTCCTATGATTATCACGCTCCCATTTATGTAATACAAACTTCACAGAAAAAGGAAAGATAATATTTTTTAAATATATATAATGAGTACCTATAGAAATAAACTTTAGTTTATTTAAAACATGAGAACATAGCTTATAAAACAGTATGCATAACAGATTATAATAAATCCATAGGGTAAATTTCAAATACTTAAAATTCAATATTTATAAAAATTGTGAAAAAATTACAAATAATTTTAATTAAACTCATTTGTACTGGAATGAATCATTAGAATTTAAAAATGAATGATTGAAAAGTGCTTTGTTTTTGTTTTTATTTAGGTTTATTTATATTTTTAAACTTATCTGTTATTATTTTGGTTCTTAATTGCTTCCCAGATCATGCTAAGAAAAATTTTAATTAAATATTATTTTAAAAAAATCAACAGTTTTACAGATTTTTATTTATGTTCTAAAGAATCTCCAAATTCTGAAACTGTGCATAAGGCATTTATAAAAGCTGATATCAAATATTTTGAAAACTGTAAATTTTAGAACTACTTGAATAAATATAATTTTCCAGATATTTTCTTAATAGCTTGATATATTTAAAGAAAATTTTAGCTTTTGGTTCCTATCTAAATGATATCTTTTTAAAATGCTCAGAATTTAAATTTTTAATTAAAAATTCTATTTAAGTTCCTAAAGAGTTATTTTTAGCAAGATATCAAATTTAATAGAGAAACAAAAACTCAAGACAATTCCTCAGACATACATTTAATCTATCTTTATATTTTTAAGAGGAAAATGTTTTGATTTTTTTAAATAAAAAACAAATTATTTTAATTTCATCATTAAAATCCAATAATAAAATAATTGAAATGGTTTTAATATAATATGAAATTTTGTCATTTGCACATCAAAAATTTTACATACCCAGCTTGAAATACTTATAATTAATTAAAACATATTAATTTATGAACTATTCAACTTGAATAGACCTGTTGTTCAACTGAGACTAATTTGGAAAGAATTAATTCATATTAAATAAAATCTGGTTATCAGACAGAAATAAAACAAAATAAAAATAATTAAAAGTAAAAATGGAAATTCATTGTATTTTGAACTATTAATTTTTAGTAAAGCCAATGAATATTCATCAAATGAAAGTTAAAATAAAATTAATCACATAGATATATTATTATCTAAATTGTAAAAGCCTTATATTTCAAATTATATAAGATTAATGTAGATAAAATTATCAGGAACTCTCCTGCTAAAAATTGCATCTCATTTAAAAAATTTTCTATGTTTTTAAACTATTCCTATTTTATGCGTTTAATGTAAGTTAATTTTAATTGAGTTAAAATACTCAAAGTCCTATAAAATGCTTAGCACACGCGCTATTGATTTACTGCTTTTTTTCCTAATTAGTTGACTTAGAATTCCATGTTTAAATAACGCAAGGGCATAACAAAATTTTCTGCATCAAGTCATTTAGAACTGTATCTTATTTGGTGGTTAAATACTAGTACTTAATTGACAAATTCTAATAAGACAAATTATTTTAGACAACATTTATTAGCAATCTTGTGTTAATGCTCTAATGAAAAATATATATAATATTAATAAAATTAATTAAAATATAATCATTTTTAAATATACTATGTATATTTAAATATATTATGTATGAATATTTATATATTATTTTTATGACAATTTTCAATTTAGTTTTATTTTGCTTCTGATGTTTATATGCCAATTCATTGAGTAATAATTATTGGGACATAATCTTATATGTGCATAAAATATAAAGTAATGCAAACTTCGTTTATAAGCTTTTAACGAATCTGGAATTGACTTCATAGATTAAGCGAAATATAATAAAATATTATGAAAATATATTGAAAGTAGTCTTGGAATGTTTTGATAAGAGAGCGACATTAATAAAACTCAAATGATGGCTTGCAAACATTTTATGAAAAACTAATAAAAATGCAATTCATATTCATTAAATTAATGCTTAAATAATTCTGAGAAAAACGCAGATTTATAATTTTAGAAATTATTCTGTACTCTGTAACTTTAAAGTTCAAAAGGCAAAATTTCTTATGGTTGACATGCTCTAAGCAGAGAAGTCTAGGAAATGTCCTTTTGCTGATTTATTTAAATAAGATACATTATAATTATTATAACTCAAGAAGAATTCATAATTTATTTTAATATCATGCAGATGAAAATAATCCCAAAGTGCACTTCTGCCTTGGTTAATAAATTTAACTTAGTTAACAAAACAGTTAATATATTCAAATGAGACATATCATTTTACTTAGACTTTAAAATAAGTGAGACTTTAAATTTTTCTCTGTTTTCTGAGAAATTAATTTAAGAAATAAGCAGCATCTTACAAGTTATGTTTAGAAACATATGCATTTAATTACACAAATTGATATATTTTATTTTCAAGGCTTCATTAAGAAATGTTTTTACAGTTACCCATTATATAAATGAATGCAACACATAATCTTACGGAAACATTATTAAAATAAATGTAAAGAATTAGTAACTTGTCTTCATTTTAATATAATTAGATATTATTTAATTATGAAATATAACATTTAATTCAAAGTTTATTAAATTCAGTGTCATAACTTTTGTATCACTTAATGTTAAAAAGGCGTAACCAAATCTAATTTAATTTAATTATATATTTGAGATCGAGATAAGGAAAACTATAAATTTGTTGTGATTTAAATAAAATTAAACTCTGTGATATAAATAAAAATCATATATTTATTTGATTTTCAAAAGCAACGTACTTTTACTAAAACACAATATAATTAATTAAAATGCAAGTTTTATTTACCTTTATGCTGTTGCAATTTTATATAAATTTATAAATATTGCTCTCTAAATTTACTTTCTTTAAGATATCCATTGTCTCATTACATAAAAAGAAGTATAATATTTGGTTATAAATACTTTAAAAATTATATTTTCTTGAAATTGTGATGGTATTTTTCTCACCGAAATGACGAATATATACATAATAAGTTCTATAAACATTATTTTAATTAATTTTTTGAACCATAAATACAAATAATAATGACAATTTTATCTTATTTGTATGAAGAGAATAATATATGAGAACTAATAATTTATTAATTTTTCATAAATAATTGCATGTAGTGTTATTTATAAAAGTGGATAGTTAAATTATTTAACTTACTTTAAAGAAACCATGTATGGGCAATAAATTTATTGGGTTAAAATTTAATAAAATATCTATAAAGTATTCATTCATTGAGTAAGAATATAGTTTCGAATTTTGAGTGGTAAATGTTGTCATTGTAGACATCTCAGAGTGAGAAATCATGAGTTCGATGTGCAACATATTTCAGTATGGGACACATTGTGTGTTTCGGTACCACATGACTATCATGAAGTGAATGCTTAGGAATTTTCTATGTTCTACTCCTTTCAAAATAAGTGAGTGCGAGCCTTTACTTTTGAAAACACTGCACTAAAGGCAAAATTTGGTTCATGTTTAATGCCTTTCAAAAAGAACATTGATTGTTAAGCATAAAAACTTTAAATTTGAGAAATCAACAAATCTAATAATTGAAAAAATTCCAATTTCCTATATTCTGAAATATAAAAAACACGCATAGTCAAGAACACATTCTTAAAATTCACATCAAATTTCCTTAAATATGAATAAAAATTTTAATGTAGATTTTTCACACATTTTGTAACAAACTAAATAAAAACTAACAAAATTTTTAAAAATTTGGCGCGGAATATAAAAAATGTGAAAATACAACCATGCTAAAAGCAAATTAATAACTTTTCAGTTTAAACATTTTAAGAAATAAAATTTTAAGCCTACGATATTATTAAAACATTTTGAGAAATGATTTATATTGAAATATTACTTGCTGAATTCTTGAATTTGATATCTCAACAAATCAAAATGTTAAATGGATATGCGGAGCCACAATGTATGAAAATCTGAAAAATATTTTATTTAATGATATAAATCTGAGGTGTATTGCTTATATAATAAATTTAATGTAGGATTTTATTTTTAACAAAGAAAGTGCATCAGGTAACAATATCCTTTAATGCAATATTTTAGTCAAATGTTGAATAATTTAATACTTTTAACTATTTTATAGCCTTACATTTTTAAAATTCATGGAGTACTTAATTTCCTTTTTAATCAAAAATGTTTTACATTTTCAATGGTTTTTAAATTTACTAAATTTAAATATAAAATATATTCATTTATTTTTCAGTACAGCATTACTTTAATAACAATTTTGCATTTTATTCTTGAAAATTTTATTGAATCTGTTTAATTCATACAAAATAATTTTTTCAGTTAAATAAAGAGTATTAAAATTTATCTAGTATTTTTAGTTAAATAAAATAATATTGGGTTGAGAATGCATAATTTATATTCAATTAAATAAACTTATTTTTCATCTTATACCTAAAATGAAATTTGTTAACATAATTTAAAAGTAATAGAAATTATATATACTTTTGTAAATGAAAATATGAGGTTTTATTAATGTTTTTATTCAAATGTTTATACATTTTTCAAATGTTTATACATCAATATTTTTGAAAAAAATAAAAAAATTTTCAAAAACAATTTAAAAATATTTTTTTAGCTATAAAAATTTAATAATTATGAACACCTCCAGGTTTGTAATAAAAGATGAGCTGACGTCACTCCCTTGGATTTAGTTATAGAAATAAAATGTTAAAACTATCATAGATATATATTAAGTGTTTATTATTTTTCATCAAAAGTATTGTATCTAATTATCATTTTGCCTATCATTTTTTAAATAAAATCCTTAAAGGAAAATTAAATTAGATTTCATCCATTAACAATTTCCGACGAGAGTTCTTTTCTTTAAAAAACAAGAACTATTGAATATTTTTCATGAGTAGATAGTTAATAAATGAAAACTTGGTGTGGTATAAGAAATAATTACAAAAACAAATACTGAAATAGTACTAAAATAATAATAAACAATGATAAACTATAGTACTAAAATTATGCAAAAATAGTACTAAATTAGAAATTTCATTTAAATAATAATGCTATAATTTGGGATTATTTCTGAAAAAGAACAGAATAATAACGAGAGTTGGTTAATATTCATATGCATGGAACTGTATAGCTAGTATTTCAGAATGTGTTATTATAATTTAGCATTATTATAGCATTTGAGAAAAATGCCGATAAATACAATTAAAGTTTTTCAGAACTATGCTTTTAGAAAATATCTGCTGCAATGCAAATAAAAATTTTTTTTTGCGGCACATATATTATATATTATGAATAATATTTATTTAATTATTGTATTTAAGTATTTAATTAATTATTTTATTATTGTAATTTTTACTTAGAAATTTCCTAATTTTTTGTTATAAATGTTCATTGTTTTCATTTTCAAAAAATCAAATTATTTTTAAACAATAACTTCATAACGTTTGAAATATAATTAGTTTATTTATAAATTGCTAATGATTTAGGAAAAAATCCAGTAAAGTCATTTTTCATGTTAAAAAACCATTAATTACTTTCTCTATTTGAAAAGAATGCTTAACTTTATACTGAAAAATTAAGCTATCAGTAACTATTTGGTATTATTTGATCAATTTCTATTAAAATGAGTCGAGATTAAAAGGGACGTTTCTGATTATTCTTTATTATTTTCTTTTCAGCACTTCAGCCAAATTCAACGTAAATTGTATTTTCTTTGTGTAGTAGACCATAAATGAAAAATGATTTATATGCTTTGTGAAAGTTTTATCAGCATGAAAAATTCCATCTATTTCAGTTGAAGAAATATTTGCTTTCATCCGCTTGGATTACATTGAATCACTTTATCATTACTCGTCACATGTATAATTAAGTGAAAAAAAAGATCATGAATTAATTTGTTTACCTTTTTTCAAAATTCTAAATAAAAATATTAGAAACTTAATTTTTCAATAAAATAGCTAAGCTGCTATTTATTAATTTGAAATAATTCACAGTAAAATAAATCAAATTTTTACATATACTTTTTCTTTATATTTTATAAAAATACCAATGCTCAATTTTATGATTTTTTATAAGAGTTTTGCTTTTTGTTGCTATAAGATTTATTGGGATTAAATTTATTTAAAATTAGACAAATTATATACTTAAAAATTAAGAACAAATAGTTAAAAATTCAAATAAAATACACGAAATGATATTTTTGCATAATTTGGCAGTACAATATGAATATTTTCTAGTCCGTACTTATTATCTAACAAATTAAATGACTTATTTCTATTTCGTTCTCATAATTTGAAATATACAACTAGATAATGTTTTTAGTTACAAAAGGGCAATAATAAAAATATATAATTTTTTATTTCTTTATATTTTTATTTATGCAGTTAAAGTTAAAATTATCCCCCCCCCCACACATAAAACTTTTCTTATACTTAATTTGGGCTCATCATATTTGAGTTTTCGATAGGTAATTTAGCTATTTTAATGAACTATAGTACTTTACAATAATTAATGATTGAAATTCATATAGTGCAATTTAGTTTGGAGAATTTTATAAAGCAAACTTTGACAATTGAATGCAAGGAAATGAAATGAAATAAAACTTCATTTGTGAATATTTGAAGCCCAAAATGATAAAAAATTGAAAAAAGTAATGAAATATTTTGATAGCAAAAATATATTATTCTTGTTTAATTAATCAGAAGATTAAAACCAAATATGCCTGTATTTGATTACAAACCCAATTGAATGAATTCTGAGCCAGTTTCATTGTCAGTGTTCTTAAAATAACATACCTAAATCCATGACGTACTTTACTGCATTTTTTTATAACAAATGAAATACAGCAGGAAACGAAATGAAGAAAAAATTTTAGCAGCCGGCAGCGGAATCTAAGAAATGACTTTTTAATTAAAACTTTCAATTTTTTATGCTTTTGCTACCCCCTTTGCTCCACTTATCTGTAAGGCAATTGTCGTTTTCCGTGCCGCTGCTTTCTAGTGGCAGTCTCTAGGGTGGCTCTAATCCAAAAAGTTGGTGGGATGTGTAAAATGGGAACTCCTTCAGGATCTCTGCTCTCAACAAAACAATGTCTGAATACAAAGAAAGACAGAGTAAATGTGAAATAGGGAAGTCCAGATTACAAATTTTTCTCATCGGTTTCTTAGCAGATTAAATTTTCTCAGATTATAAATTTTTAATGCTAAGCTAATAAGAAAGTTGAGCGTATTCCTCTAAAAGCTTTTGAATTCTTAATATTTTGCTTAAAACATAAAACGTAGCTGGAAAATTATCCAAATCTGATAAAAAATACCCCCACTATGAAACGTAAAATTAAGTTAAAAATTTATTATGACGATACAATAATTTTTAAAAAAAAGTTTAATATTTCTTTTTTATTATATGAAACAGAAAACAGTAGTGTGGATTAATATATTATATAATACCAACCCAAAAAATTATGTGCAGAACATTAAAAATCTTAATTTTCATTTGATTGCAGAAGCATTTAAATACTTATCATGACATTAGATATCTTCAATGTTGTTGTTGTATTCCATGAACTGTATGTTATGGATAGAAAAAGTTATCAATTTCATAAAAAGTTATTGACATGCATAGTGGTAAGTTGATTATGCCTAATTAATG
This sequence comes from Latrodectus geometricus, assembly GCA_026290005.1. Taxonomy (NCBI): domain Eukaryota; kingdom Metazoa; phylum Arthropoda; class Arachnida; order Araneae; family Theridiidae; genus Latrodectus; species Latrodectus geometricus. The sequence continues at coordinate 85,371 of JAPDSC010105371.1, read as the reverse complement.
TATATGTTAGTATTATAATAATCCACAAGTTTGAAAGGAATGTTTTTAATTAACCACTTGTAAGAAATCTTAATGATTAACACAAATAAAGTGTGTGTGTAAGTCCTGCTTTTAAATTTCACTATACTATCTGATACTATACTTATACATATACTATCTGAAGCAAATAAAATAAGTAATCCATACAAATTGAACCACTCAGGTGCTATTTGGAAGTTTCCCAAGAGTGACTTTATATTCAATATAAAGCCGTTATATTTTTCTCAAGGGGTAAAGAGTGCCAATTTAAGTCTTCCAAGCCTAGTAGCATTAATAATAGCTTCTATATGATGAGTTTAATATTAACTAGTGATGTTATTTATTGCAATATATTCAGCAAATCTATTTAGATTTTGTGAAGAGATTTTCTTGTATTTTGATTTAGTAAATGCCTATTTTGCGATAAATATATTAATTTATTGTTTCTAAAATGCCAGGAAAATATTAAAATTTCTTTTAAAGTTAACTTCATGCATTATTGATATTCTTAAGAATTTACACTATACTAAAAGAATAAAAAAGGTGTTGATATATTTTTATAATGCATATAAAAAATTAGCATAAAATTTGCATCTAAAATATCGATCTTCAAGCAATGTAATTTATTTTTTTTTTAAATAATGGATAATTCCATAAAAAGTATACCTTAATGCATTCTCTTTATGATTAAAAAATTTCAAATTATTCTAGAAAATAATAACTAAGATAAATTTAATATTGTATAAAATTTTTTTTTGTGGTTTTTATAATATGCATTAAATGATTTTATAAAGGGATTAATTTTGAAACTCATTGAAAGCGTATAAGAAAAACTATTATTTAAATATCGCTAAAAGAATATTTATTTTTATTATTTTTTCATTTTTCGTATATGATTTTTGGCAAAAAAGACATTCAAAATAGCAGATACAATCTCATTTTGATAAAAATGTTGTAAAAACTACTAAGAATACAATTGACAATCTAAAATTTTCTAAATAAACATATAAATGAAAAGCTTTCAATACACAGTAAATACTTCTATGTAAATTATAAGTTACTGTGTGGACTGAATCTATTTAAAGAGAAAAAACTACTTTTTTACAGATTTTTATTTTATATTTACACTTATAATTGTTTGTTTCTTATCATTTAAAATATTTTCTGACTTTATATTTTAAAAAGAATTGCAAAAATTTAACTCAATTTTAAAAATTTATTTTATTACTTTTTCTATTTTTAATGAGATTCTTGTAGAAAGTGAAATTAAAAAATTCTTGTTTTGTTTCTAAATATAATAATTATTATGATGAGCTAGTTGGTTTTTATAATAAAAAATGTATAATCGATTATTGCATCATATCTTACAATGACCTTACCAATTAATAAAAAAGTATTTCAAAAATATAAATTTGCATTTTGGGCTTTATTTTTAGTTATACGTGATTTTGAAAATGTAAATTAAGCTTTTTTTATAGTAAAGTTACATTTTTGTTTCCTTCAAAACTCTATTGAGATTGTTTACTCTACATGAAATAAAAGTTTCTTGACGTAAATGTATACATTCATTCTTATAAATCATCTCCATAACCTAGACCATATCGTAGAACTATTTATACCTCAAAAGAGGGAACTTAAAATGTTTCTCTATCTCCAAAAAGATAGCTTGGTCCTGACTAATATTTTCCTTTCAGCGAGTCCATCCTTTACAAGGACATGTTGTCGCTAGGAAAAGGAAAAGGGTTTAAATAACTAAAAGAATCGCGTCGCAATGGGAGTTAACGCCTGTTTCCTCCATCACTTTGGAAGTAAGAAAGACAAATAATGAAAAAGAGCTTAGAAGAAAATTCTTACCCTTTTAAGATTAATCCCGGTGTAAGTAACGGAATTCTCTTTAAGTACCCCTTTTCACACCAAATTCAATTAAAAAGGCAGTAGCTTTTGATGAACATTTTCACTAAATTAACAGTTTCTCTAGCTAAGAAGTGTGTGAATGTAATTACATTTAAAATGATTATTTGTTAAGACTATGATTCCATAAAATGAAGCTCGATCTCATTAACACTTTTCGCTTGGTTGAAAACAAGTGCCACCTACTTTAAATGTTCATAAGGTATGAAATTTCGTTTAATGAGTTCAAAGTTACCAGCTTATTTTTCCCTTTATTCAAAGAAATCCCCCCTCCATGAGAATGAATTTATTGAAGGGAAAAATGCGCTAATTAATATTTGTTAAGGCTGACTTAGCAATTACTAAGCTTAATTAATTTTTTTTCGGTAGTCAAAACTTCTACGTAGTGTCAATCGAAAAATAAACTGGTTTTACTGAAATATTTTTAATAAACTTATAAAAGCAATGGTAAAGTTAATGAGATTTATAATACATATAATATCTCCTATAACTTATAATAAAAAAATATTAATTTCTAACATCAAGGGTTTAAGTAAAAATATTGCATGGCTGATTTGGTTAATATATTATAATAATGATCATTGGTGAGTTTAAAGTTCAGATTTGCATTTAACGTTCTTTTACATAAAATCCAAATACTCTTTAAGAGGTTATTATCTTAGACGTACTTCAATTTTCATGCTCTGTAAACACATAAATTATCTTAATTCTGTTACAGTTTCAGTCAAATATTTCGTTTTTAGAATTTTTAATTATTTTGCTTGAAACGTTATCCTTATAAATTTGATAAAAAAATTATAAATAATATTTTGGAGATAATCCTGAGATATTAGTTGAAATTAAAAGTGAAATTCTTGCAGCAAATCTTTTATTGAATTATCAACTTTGTAACTTTATTCATAAAATAGTTTCATTTTTGGAGAATTAATTTAAAAATAGATAAAAAAAAAACACTTCGAATTATTGTAATTTATCTGAAACCTTCAAATATGAACAAGTGAATTTATTAAAGCCTTCTGTTAAATTAATCCATCAAATTTCATAACAAAATATAAGATAATATTAGTTCAGGCACTTTAATTAAGAAAAGGAATTTACATGTTGCTGCATAATGGGGTATTAAACACACAATTAAGTTTTAAAACCTAATTGGAGTTTTCGCTACGTGCAATTAATGTTTAATGTTTAAAAGTTAAAACCACATTTTAAAGCTGCTTCAACTCTTTCATCTTAACAAAGTTGCAAATTTATTATTCAATCATAAAAGTAATTAATGCTTCAACGCTCGAAAGCAAATTCCTTAACTTTTTATTGGATAGTAAAATAACTTTTCAGTTTATCTGAAATTTTACCGTGGCAAAACCAACAAAATAAAAATATTTTTAAAGGAAACATTAATTGAAGGATTTCCACCAATTTATTAGCGAACCAAATAGAGTTTTAGCAGTCTGCTTAGTAATAATATCAGAATATTAAATACTATAATGTGTAATTTTAAATATTACAGTGCGTAAAATAATATTAGGACGTATAATGTACAATTATAATATAATAAATGCCTATCTAAGCAATGATGTTAAGATATATTGTTTCATAATTCTAAAAAAACTTTAAATTAACTACATATACTGTTTTGGGAGTACATTATACGAA